>JBDJHY010114502.1:0-13698 GCA_039654485.1 Withania somnifera
CCAGGGGCTTTTTTTGTTAGTTTTTGTTTTATATATATTTCAGTTCAGCCGTTTTGGAGACTAGGATGGGCTTTGATGATTAGAGTGCTGAATAAGAACTCTAATACTTAAATATGCTCTAGAATATCAATTTTTTTCTAGTAGGGTTATCAGCATGCTTCGCTAAGTGTACGGACACATTTTGGAGGATCGTGTGGAAGTCTAACAGTCGTTTGTTTTTGTTCAATCAGGTATAGGGGTCCTTTTACTTAAACTACCTCAATGTCCATTTTGTTGATTCTGTTGAAACAATAATACCACGCCTACAAAGGTTGAATACTTTTTTTGTTTAAATTCGTGTCAGATTCTATTTCGAGCCCTTGTTTGATATTTTGTGAATTGTTGTTGGATAATTATTTTTTTGTCAAAAATGTATATCCAGTTCCTTCTCCATGTTTGTGGGGCCTTGAACATATTTATAGAAGTCTATCTCATCCCTTTTCTATTTTCATGGTCTCCATGTCGCGTTTGCTGAGGCTCTTAACCCTGAGCCAGACTAGCCATCCTTCTCTATATTTGTGATGAGCTTGGCATGTTCGTGAGGGCCTTGTCATATCCAAGGATGCATTCATAGTTCGATGGCGTGTTCGCTATGTTTTGTAACATGGAATATATATAAAAGTTCCATCTTCTTTTTCCTCCAAACAAACTGAATTTTTCTTGATTACTTAGACCATTTTATAGGTGGTATTGTCGGGGCATCTTGGTGGAGATTTTGGATCATATTGTGAGCTTTTATCTATAGATTTCATGTGTTTTTTGTTCCTTTCCTTGTTGTAATTATTGAAAATGTACTTTTCTTGGTCATTTGGAGAGCTATTTGGGTCCATTTTAGCTAAAATTTGAATCATGTATTCCCTAAGTTGAGGCCTACCTCTTGGTATTTTTTGTTTTATTTTTAGGCTATAGGACCTAAGGTCCCATTTTAAGTCCAATTTCCCGAATTGCAATTGTAAATATGAGTATTGTTCTTCATATTTTGACCTCTGGATACCGAATGCGATAGTTTCAAGAGAATTGGTCTTTCTCAATGTTTTGTTCTATTTCTCCATGCTTTTTATGGACTTTCATTGGCCTCCAAGTAGCATAGGCTTACTCTTCTCCATGAATGGGCTATGTAGATTATTTGTATGGTGCTGGCTAGTTGTTAAAATTTTTTAGGTTGGTGTCCTATTATTATTCTTTTATTTTTCACCGGTTTTGTGGTCACATGAAGGGACATAGCAGGCTTTGAGGTTTAGCATGTTGCTCGACCCTTTTTGAGAGTTACGTTGTTCTTGGGAGCCTGTGTTTGGAAATATTTTGTCTGTGAGAATTTGTGTGGCCGGTGGCCTCTAGTGATCCTAGACCATTCTAAGAGCTTATTTAGTTGATTTGTATTATTCAATGGCATACATTGTAGTGTTTTCTTGTGTAGAGGTTATCAGGTGTGTCCCGATCTTTTCATGGGATGGTAAGAGCTTAATGACGCTGTAGATGGGATTTTCTATTGGAATGTAACTTTAAAGAGTTTTTTATAACTTAACTTTCATGACCGCAATGGTTATGGAGGTATTTTTATAATATATGATCGGACTAAGGTTTTATTTACATATATTTATCACTATAGTTGTTCTCATAGGGATGAGACCTCATGTGTTTGTCTTGGAGACGTTATTTAGGTGTCATACCTCCTATGTTTAGCTGAGAGCTATTATTTGGAGGTAAGACCTCCTGTTGTTAGCTAAGGCTTGTTATTCAGAGGATAGACCTCTCAACTCCAGATGAGAGCTCTCATTTAAAAGTGAGACCTCCCGTGTGTAGGCTGAGAGCCATACTAGATATTCCTTGTTTCCACCCCTAGCACTCATTCCATCACGTTGTTTGTAATCTCAGGGATTATGAGGGAATTCACGGTGAGTCCTTTGTTTGTTCTTTTTATACTTTTATGTGAGATGGGCGTCCAGTAGGTTTTGTATGTTTTCTTTCTCGTTATACCTAGGGTTGGTATGGACGGCTTCTTGGGTATATCTATTCTTTAATTTTCTTTATGCCTTTATTTACTATAATTTTGATTTCCTATTCATTACCATTAGTACTCAACCGGGTCTAGGTATGTCATCATTATTCGGTTACCTCGAGACATTATGGTAGCTAGTTATTGTGTGAGACAAAAATGCATGGACCAAATTTCTTAGATTATGCATTCTTTTTTATTTTTACATTTATGTATACCATACCTTCATTTATTTTATCTTTGTAGTTAGCTTCTTTTCTTGTTTTACTTTCTATAGTGAACTATTTTACTTTCTTTGCTTTTTCTTTCCTATGCTTTATTTGTGTTCGGTCGGCCTATGATGCCTATTGGGTACCTTTGTTTATGGTACTCATACAACACTTCTTCATTATTTTCATGGTTAAAATACCAGTGTAGGTCATCACAGTAAGGGTGATCATACAGATTAGACTGGTGCAACTCAAAGACTTGCAGTGAGCTTCTGGCGTACAGGTTGATCATGTCTAACTCCTGTTGATGTTTGCTTATTTTGTTCCTAGAAGGATATAACTTAGTTTGGTATTTAGGAGCTAATATTTGTTATACATTTATTTTGGATACTCTGTTTTGTAGCTCCTTATGCCATTGACTATTCCATTGGCACCATGTTTCGGGTTAGGATTTCTATATGTATTTATGTTGTTGGCCTTATTCTATTGTTTTCATTTACTATTGGTAGTTATAAGTTTCTATGGACCGTTTCTTTTCTCTTTGTTCTATATGGATAGGATAGCTTACAGGTGGGTTTTAAGCACCTTCAATACCTGAGTTTTGGTCATGACAGAGTGGTATCAGAGATTAAGTTCACTGATCTCCTTGGCATTAGAGCAACTACCTAGTAGAGTCCTATGGATTGACCTGTAGACATCCGTATACTATCTTTGGGAAGCAATATTATACCTTAGTAAATATTTCATTTCTTGGTTCTTATCATGCATTTATTCGTACAATTTTTTGAAAGACTAACTTTGGCTTCACTAATTCGTTGATTGTGCATACCGGAGTTTAATAGATAGAGACCCCACTGTGAAAAAATAGAAGGGGTAGCAGGGGATATTCAGTCGACTCGTACTGTTCCAGCTTTTCAGCTGCCTATAACTATTACACCTCTTGTACATCCAAAGACTGCTCCTGCACCTTTATTGCATTTTACATAGCCACCGCTTGATGCTATCAAGGATATCTCATGGAAGATGCTGCAAATGTTTTGTGGGGTATCGAGAAATGTTCCACGATCATTAGCTTAGGGAGAGTCAAACCGTACTACCTCCTCCAAGAACTATACCTCCAGCAAGACCACATATACCCCCATATGACGCTAATTTGGGCCACTATTTCAACTACTTTGGTGCTAACTCCTACTATTATGCTTTCGAGGTGAGAAAGATGTTGAACCATTTCCTCCAGATTGTATCATCTAGGTTCTCAAGGGTAGTGCGGTAGGACCCCCATGAGGTTATTACCACCTATAAGAGGAGGTTGAGGAATTTGGAGCTTTTGAAAACTCATGGGGTTTATTTTACTACATATCTACTTGAGGGACCCACCAGTCTTTGGTTTAGAGTATACGGAGACCATAGGACTCTTGGTTCACGTTGATTTAGTTCAGAGAGGCTTTAATGGTAAAATATGTTCCTCAGAGCAGTTGAGAGTTACTAAGAGCAACTTATAGACTTTCAACATGGTTTCATGACCATTTTTTAGTATAAGATTTAGTATATAGATTATTTGAGGCATGTCGGAGAGTTATTGCCCACTAAGGATGAGAAATGGATCTGTTGCTTTGCATATGGGTTGAGGCTTGAGATATCTTATTCTGTAGAGTGGTTTTTAGTGTTGAAAAACAATTTATAGATGTTGTTAGTTATGCTTATAGGAAGGAGCTTTGTAGTCGTAGGGCCCAAGGGGGGCAGCTGTAAGAGACAATGCCACCATGGAAGCTATTTGATTTCCCATCCAATGGATAGAGACTATAACAATGGTAGAAGGAACCAGTAGCAGGGTTACCACAAGTTTTAGTCCAGCCAATAATGTCTTGATGCACTCTAGAATTCAAATATAGGGAGAGAAGTTAGCTCTCCAGGGGATCGGTGCAAGTTAGGAGAGTTATTCTTAAGGTTCCGTCGATCATGATAGGGGCCCAGACGGGTTATTTCAATGCGGTGAGCATGGTCCCTTTTCCATATGTTGTCCCAAGTGTGGCTAGGGTTGGTGTATTAGGACCATTCTCTGAATGTTGTGAGATGGGTAATGTAGCTAGAGATTTCCCTCTATGTAAGGCCATACAGACAGTCGTCATATATGTTCAGCCTATGCAGACAGTGCCATCGATTAAAGGTGCCCAGACCGTAGCTCATGGAGATAGTGGAGGAAGCCAAAGAGGTAGAGAGAGGGTAAAGGATGTGAGTAGTAGGGAAGGGGCCACCTTCATCTTTATTCTATCTCAGACAGAGCCAAGGCTGTGGCGTACAACACCATTGTGACTGGTATGTTATGTATTTGTGGACATTTAGCTTTAACTATATTTCATCTTGCATCTACATTATCATTTTTATCTGTGTATTTTAATGCTTTTTATGGCATGTCTAGTGAGCCTTCATCTAGTACCATTGAGTTTAGATACCCCGATGGGCGAGGCCCTAGTGGTGGATCGGGTATATCTTGTTCTTTTACTAATCAGTAGTGTAGAACCTAAACTAATTTTCTTGAATTAGATACACTGGATTTTGATATGATTCCTTGTATAGATTGTTTATCGCCTCACCATGCGGTCCTAGATTGTTATTCCAAGATTATGACCTTATCTATGCCCAGCCTACCCTTAGTGGTATGGAAGGAGCCTATAAGAAACTCCTTGATTTGGGTCATATGTTTTCTTGAGGTTTGTAAGATTATCTATGGGTTATTGTCTTGCTTATTTATCTAATATTATAGGTGTTAGTGTTGATCATACCTCTTTTGAGTCTATGTTGATAGTTCGTCAGTTCTTGGATTTATTTCATGTTGATTTACCTGACCTCCTACCTAGGAGAGACGTTGACTTTGAAATAGAGGTTGAGTTAGGAACTAGGCCTATTTATATTCCATTTTACATATGGATCCAACAAAGTGTCATGTGTTGCGGGTTCAGCTGCAGGCCCCAAGTGGTGGATCGGGTATATATTGTTCTATTACTAATCAGGGGTGTAGAACCGAAAGTGATTTGCTTGAGTTAGATACATTAGATTTTGATATGATTCTTAGCATGGTTTTTTTATCACCTCACCATGCGGTCCTAGATTGTTATTCAAATATTGTGACATTATCTATGCCCAGCGTACCCTCAATGGTGTGGAAGGGGCCTATAAGCAACTCCTCGAATTGTGTCGTATGTTTTTTTGAGGTTTTTAACCTTATCTATGGGTGGTTGTCTTGCTTATTTATCTAATATTATAGGTGTTAGTGTTGATCATACCTCATTTGAGTCTATGTTGATAGTTCGTCAGTTCTTGGATATGTTTCTTGTTAATTTACCTGACCTCCTACCTTGGAGGGACGTTGACTTTGCAATAGAGGTTGAGTTAGGAACTAGGCCCATTTATATTCCATTTTACCTATGGATCCAACAAAGTGTCATGTGTTGTGGGTTTAGCTGGAGGCCCCTAGTGGTGGATTGGGTATATCTTATTGTATTACTAATCAGGGGTGTAGAACCTAAACTGATTTGCTTGAGTTAGATACACTGGATTTTGATATGATTCTTAGCATGGATTTTTTATCGCATCACCATGCGGTCCTAGATTGTTATTCCAAGATAGTGACCTTATCTATGCTCAGCGTACCCTCAGTGGTGTGGAAGGGGCCTATAAGCAACTCCTCGATTTGGGTCGTATGTTTTCTTGAGGTTTGTAAGCTTATCTATGGGTTGTTGTATTGCTTATTTATCTATTATAGGTGTTAATGTTGATCATAGCTCCTTTGAGTCTGTCTCAATAGTTCACCAGTTCTTGGATATATTTCTTGTTGATTTACCTGACCTCCTACCTTGGAGGGACGTTGACTTTGCAATAGAGTTTGAGTTGGGAACCAGGCCCATTTATATTCCATTTTACCTATGGATCCACCAAAGTATCTTGTGTTGCAGGCTCAGCTGCAGGATCTCATTGGTAGATTCTCCATCTTTCCTAGTGTTATAAAATGAACGACAAGAGTGTACAGATGTGTATTGACAATAGGTCCCTGAATAAGGAGACCATAAGAATAAGTAACCGCTATCGATTATAGATGAATTGCTTGACCAGCTATAAGGTTCCACTGTGTTTTTTAGGATCAATTTGAGATCCGATAACTATCAGTTGAGTATTTAAGTTGAGGATATCCCAAAGACATCTTTACGGATGATGTATAGACATTATGTATTTTTAGTGTTGTTATTTGGGATGTCTATTTCCCCTGGAGCCTTTGTGGACTTTATGAGAGTGTTCAAACAATATTTGGACTTCTTTTGTTATAGTTTTCATCAATTATATATTGGTATAGTTGTGGAGACGTGAGGAACACCTGAGGTTAGTGCTTCAAACATTAAGACTGAGTGCCTTTACTAAAACTTATCAAAGGATGAGTTTTTTTAGATGATTTAGCTTTATTATGTCATGTGGTGTCAGAATCTAGTATTAGACTCGACCTATTACTCCTACAAATGTTCACAATTTTCTTGGGTTAGATGGTCACTATAACTGGTTTGTTTAGGATTTTCATCCATTGCAATCTCTCTGATTAGATTGATGTAGAAGAATGTTCCCTTCCAATGGATAACTGAGTGTGAGTCTAGCTTTGAAATGTTGAAGGAGTTGTTGACCACTACACCAGTACTTGCCTTACCATTTGAGGTTTAGCCCTATACGGTTTACTATGTCTGGTTTTTGTTTGGGATGCAAGGTAATGTATTTATTATCTTTTGAGGAAGCTACAGGTTCACAAGTGAAAATACCCCACCCATAAATTAGAGGCGACGGTGGTAGTTTTCATGCTTAAGATAATAAAGCGATACTTATATGGTATTCATTGTGAGATTTAAGCTAACCCATTGTTTGTATTACATTCTAAGTTAGAATAAGGTTAACTTGGAGCAGCGGAGACAAATTGAGCTCCTGAAGGACTATGAGCTCAGTATTCTACATCACTCAGGTAGAGCTAATGCCATTGCAGATTCTTTGAAATTGAAGGATGTGAGTATGGGCTTCCGACCTTATGTATCTTTCAGAGAGATCATTGGCTTGAGGCATCCATTCCTTTTCCAATAATTTCATTATATTGGATATTTTATCTCTAAAGTGGGATGTTTCACATGTTGAGGCTAGGTAACATTATATGATGAGATTGGACAGTGACCGTTTGATTCGTGTTTAAAAAAGGACATTGAGGGGTGATTTTTGTTGCCTTCAATTGATTCTGTTAGTGTGTTGTGGGTTAAAGGTCGCATCACTATTCCTGATACTAGTTGCTTGGTTAATACTTTATTGTGTGAGGCTTATTGATCTAGATACCCTATCTATCTAGGTACTACTAGGATATATTGAGATATAGTAGCTTTTTTCACTCGGTACCTAAGCTGTTAGTGGGATAAGTTTGATAACCAAAGACCTGGTGATCAAATGCGGAGAATCTTTATTAATAAGTGAAAGTAGGAGCGGATCACTATGGACCAATTCAAACTATCCATAAGACACTTTAAAGTGTCTTCTATTGGCCTTCAACCAATAAAGATGCCGCTGAGTTTGTTAATACATTTCATTGATTCCAAATGCATGGTGGCATAACTAGAAAGCTTGAGATGCCGATGAAGCCAACACTTGAAGTTCATACCTTTGATTTATGAGGTGTTGACTTCATGGGGCCATTTGTGAGCTCCTGCAATAATAAGTACATTCCTATAGGAATCAACTGTGGGTCAAAGTGCATGGAGGGGATCGCCTTACCTAACAATAAGGGTAGATGTGTTACCCAGTTTTTGAAGAAAAACATTTTCACACAAGTTTAGAACTCCTTGAGCCATCATAAGTAATGGTGGGACATACTTATACAACAGACTCTTTGAGGGACTGATCACTAAGTACGGGGTTAAACACAAATCACTACCCGGTATCATCCCCAAATCTAGCAGCCAAGTGGAATTCTCAAACCGAGAAGTAAATAACATTCTTGAGAAAACTGTCGATGCCAACTAGGAGGATTGATCAAGAAAATCATATGATGCCCTTTGGGCATGTTGGACCTCCTACAAACCCCCCATTAGAATGTCTCCTATTAAAATTGTGTGTGGAAAACCTTTCCACTTGTCAGGTTAATTAGAACATCATGCTCATTGGGATTTGAGAAAACTCAACCTTTATTGGGACGTGGCTGTTAAGAATCATTTGCTCTACTTGAATGTCATGGAAGAATTTTGATTGAGGGCATTTGAAAGCACAATTTTATGAAAGGAAAGAATGAAAATTTTACATGATGTAAGAATTTTTAAAAGGGAGTTCTTCCCAGGAGATGATATGTTGTTGTATAATTTAATGTTAAAACTCTTCCCCGGTAAAAACTAAAATTATGGAGGTCGAGACCGTTCAAAGTATTGAAAGCAATCCCTAGAGGTGCAGTCGCGCAAAGGGGAAATGATACGTCCCAATTTGTTGTTAATGGCCAACATTTGAAACCTTATCTTTTTGGGGAGCCTATTAAGATTAAGGTCAATTTTATCTATTTTTTTGGAGCTTAAAAGGGTCGTAAACCACGTCGTTCCATGACATTAGATACACCAGTTCTTGTGAGGAAACAAATGTTTTACTTTTTGTATTTTTTAGTAATGGGTGTTGAGTATTTGAATGTATGGGATATTTGAGAAGTTGAAACTAATAAATGGGAACACATCCACTAACGACGGTCACTGCCTAGTAAGATGGTGGACCACCATCTTAGCTGTGATGAGGGGAAAATACAATGCTCAAACTACAGGAAAAGATGGCAGCACCACCTTCTCGAATGGCTAACTGCCTTCTCTAACAGAGATCAAATGAAACTAGCTTCAGGTAAGTTGCCTATAACCACGGTACCCAGGTAAAAGATTATTGTCCATCGTCTCATACGTTGGTCACTTATACAACCATGTCATGCCATTTTATATACTCTAATGTTTATGTTTTCAGTTTTCTATTTAAAAAAACCATCCTTCCTCCTTCCTCCTTCACCCATTCATACCACTCACTCTCTGACAAAAATTTTCTTCCTTCTCTAACTTAAGCATCAATATTATCATTCATCATAAACATTTTTGTTGATTGCTTCTCATTGAAGGTTAAAATATTTTCCTAATTTCAATAGATTTCATGAATGCAAGTAGGAATCTAAAGTTTAACTGATTCTATACTAACCTAGGCTAATAATGGTTTGAATTTATATACATTATATACTTGCATAATTAATATGTTGTACTAAGGGTAACTTCTTGGGGTGGTTGCTAGTTCAATATGATGAAGTGAAATGTCTTGTCTCATGAATTGGTGGAATATGTGCCTTCATATTCTATAATTTCTTATCCTATTCCCTTGCTCCAAAATTCTATGCAGTTATCTTTCATCATGTTTTTGTATTGAGGGGGTTGACAACAGGTTGACTAGAAAACTAAGTATGGGGAAGGGTATGTTGCAAAATTGAGGTATTCCCTTATTTTGGTCACTGTAGTATCGAACAACGGACTCCATTTAAGATCATGGACTACCATCTTTTACTGAACAATTTTCCTTTAGGTTCTATATCGTCGTCTCTAAAGCCCATCACTGCCGTCTTGGAAGATGGACCACCGCCTAGATGGAGGTCCCTCATTACATTTTCATTTCACGTAGTCTAATTCTTTCTACATTTTGATTCACTGTTTTGAAGCACTGTGGCACCAAAAAAATCAATCTCTACTAAGCCAATGGCGAAAGTCACAGATATCTGAGAACCAAACCCGACCAATTATATCCCATGCTGAGTCCAACCACCCCAGGGTCTGGGAAAGAGTAGGTAGAAAGGAAACCTAAGAGTCCTCTGACTTGGAGGCACAAGTCCAAGCTCATCAACCACAATGTCCCTCTTTGGAGACATCTTACCATTGCCCATTAGTTTGTCAGACTTGGACAATAGAGAAGAAGTTGAAGGAGAAACCAAACACATCCACACCTCACTTTCCACTCCTTAACCTCCACCAAAGCAAAGAAGTAAAGCAACACCTGCCCATACCAAAACTACATAAAAATAAAACTGTTTCATGGTCACCAGGCAGAAAACCATAATTGAACAAAAACTGCTATTTTAGCCGGGTTAGAGGAAATATGTCCTACAATTCAATAGAACATTTATAAATAGGAATTCTAAGGGATACACAAAACTATTTCCCAAATATTTTCCTACTTTGGCCTACAAATTCTATCGTACCTATTCTAATGTATTGATAGAGAAGAAGAAAAAGAAGACGAAATCGAAAACATATCCAACCTCTTCAGGCAGTAGGGGGTTGAAGCTCTTTGTAGTTGAAAGGATATATTAGAGGAGTGGGGCACGACCTATGAAGGTAATTATTATTTGGTCCATATATTGATTCGGACCTTAGACAAGTTAAGAGGTTTGCCACAGGTTTGCTGAGCAAAAAAACCATTCCTTGGATTGAAAAGGGTATCAAAATAAAAAAAAAGATTCATTCATGAAATGGCCCGTTATTGTTTGGTGTTCCTCAATCCTAAATTAGCACGGTCACTTAATGAGTCTATTGTCAAATTTTAGTGGACTGCGATGATTGGTTCCATAATTGACAGGGATTCACTCAATGCAGGGATAGTTACCCATGATGAGATTATATAGAGATCTTATGGGATGACGGAGACTATGACACTTGCTTTTCCATGCCTAATTTCTGAGTAATGTCGTATGGAGAGGGTCCCCAAAACTAAGGGGGTTGACATTGAGTATGAGGTCGGATGCGCTGTTGTTTTTACTCGAAATAAGCAGGGTATATAAGAAGAGTTACATCGACAGTTAGGGTTTGATAATGATTTTGTAGCAGGATGCAAGGGCTTTACTGAGGAGATAAAGGACACAGACATCACATTCGTTGAGGCCACTATACTAGCAACCACTCTTAGTGCCAATGAGGCATTTCCTATCAAAGAGGTTATTTTACCTATTTCTGTAGCTCCTCCTCTTATACCATCAATAGTCCCTCAATCTAGTGATCCACATAAGCACCACAATTATAGCCTCCTCCTTCAGTCCCCCCTAGTCCGGCCACCACCAGTCTGACCTTTCATCTTTCAGGGCATGCAAGTTCCTAAAGGGCCAACTTCAATTGATGATTCCCAAGTGAGTCCTGCTATGACCTTTCAGATAGGACAAGTGGCCTTAAAAAATAGAATAGGCATCCATCAGTTTTAAGTGTGACATGGATTTTTTAGTCACATCAAGAGTCAATGCATCCATCAGAATCATGCAACAACAGGTACCACAACTTACTAGCATTGTGCAGAGCTATGGGTCTCGACTTGAGAATTATGTAGCTAAAATTATAGAGTACCAAAAGGCCCATGGTAAGGGTGCCATAATCGCTCAAGAAGACTGAGAGGAGATGATTGACACCGTAGCTTAGTTGTATGTTGAATTGACTAACATCTTCACAACTAATTTGACCTAGCTATTATGGTCCCCACCACCATCTAAGTCTCCTTATGGTTAGGAGCTTTGTCGAGCTGCACAGACTGAGGAGCCCATGGCACAAAGCGAGGTACAAGATTCACCATATGATCATATTGATGTCTTTCAGGACTTGTAGGATTTGGATTCCCAGTTGCTTCCTAAGGGGATGACTCAATTTGTTCAAGAGACCTCCATGATTGTATCTAGCTCTTGGAGTGAGCCTTGGAATTTCTTTGATTACTACCTTGTAAGTCGTGACCCTTTTGGTTGATTATACCATTCGATTTGAACCAAAACAAATCTTGAATCACCAAGGTGAAAGGTATATACAAATTAGGATTGACGCCTAAGTTAGGGATGTTATCAATGGTAATGGGCCTAGCCAAAGTAGTTGTTGATCAAATTGAATGATAAAAGTTCTCACTTCATCCTCCGTGATTAAGGTTTCACACTTATAAAAGAGAGGAAAACAATCTAGTGTAGTGTGTAAAGGTGAAATAAAGGTTGATGATGATAAAAAAAAAGGATAAATCATGAATTTGAAATGATCAAATCAATGAGATGATCCAGCTAGAAGATCCCTCAAAAGTAAGTTGGATAAAGAGTGGTCTAGGGTGTCACATGTAGTGCTTCAAGAAAGGTAAGTCACTTATGCCCAAATGCTACCCCAGTATACTCCTAGCTTACATTTCAAGCTGAGAAAAGTGCTTTGAGATATTCAATAATATCATGTTTGAATTGTACATTGGAAAATAAGGGAAATCCTATTGCTTAGTTCTTATGCATGAAATCATCTTTGTGAGAGTGAGTGTTCAAAATAATTCCCCTTACACATCTTGTTCTGAGTAAAAGAGGGGACTTCTTCAACGTGAGGGCATTTCATCTCATATCTTGTGAACGATTAGTGAGTTTATTTTGTGGTTTGCGCATAACTATTGATAGGGAACATAGTCAATGTAGGAGATTTGTAATTCATGAAATAAATATGCACCAAAATTTCCATTGAAAGGGAAAATTTTCTTTAAAAGTTGAAAATGCATAGAAATTAGGTGAGTGCTACTTCTTGTCTACAGAGTCTCTTAGATTGGTTTGTTTCCTCGAGATCGAGAAAAGATTTAAGTTGGTAGTACTGATGAGTGGACATAACACCACTAATTAATCCTAATTAAATCATAATTATTCTTTTCCTCATAAGTATTTTGTTAAATTCTAATGGTAACTTGGTTTGTTTCAGTTAAATGCATTAAGTAAGAGAACCCAAGGACAATGGAGCTGAATCGCAATATCTTGGTCAAAAAAGATTGTCATGGAAGGCAAGGAGTATACCATCATCAGAAGATGATACCGCCATGTACTATAAGAAGTTTAGAAAAGTGTCTGTGAAAGATGGCGGTTGACACCTCATAAATGATGGTCTACCATACTCAAGGGCTGTGATTACAATCCCTTCTCGGCGGTCCACAACCCAAATGATAGGTTGCCCTGATTTTTTAGGAAATCTTCCAAGAAAGGTGGCTAAAAGCTGACATAACAGAACACCATCCCAGACGGTGGTGGGTCACTTATGCAAACATCATGGGAAATTTAGCATAAAAATTCATTTCTCTGAGGCATATATAAATAGCATTTTTGAATGCTTTCCAGATAATTCCATTTTTACAGAGATTTTTTTAGGAAAACCAACGATATTCTATGTTGATTTTTGGTTCCAAGCTTAGATTTATGTTTCTCTTGAGAGTTTCATACTCATTTTCTGGAGTATTTTTACTTGTAAACATTAATTGGGGGCAGGTTATAAACCTCTTTATGGTATAATTTCTTTTGCTTTAACTATGGTTGGCTATTTTCTTATGCTTTGGGATATGTTTAATGATGTAGGTTAGTTACTGACTATGGGTGATGGGAATTATGCTACTATTGTATTTTGACTT
>JBDJHY010114718.1:0-13698 GCA_039654485.1 Withania somnifera
TGGTACAAGGATACTATAAAACCTAGTTAATCAACTCCGGAGGCTATTTAGTGCAATTATTAAAGCTATAAGCCCAATCATAGCCCCACAGAGCCTACATATCATCCGACAATTAGGTGTTATAAGCTCGCAAAGATTAATTCGACTTATATCGAACAATCTCCAAATGCTCTAAAACTTGCATAAAAGTATTCCATATATCAATACGAGTCTAATGGTATAATTTATGCTAAGTTCCGGACTAGGCCTAAAATTGGGCTTGCAGGGCCCACTTATCAAAACTGAAAATAAACGTCACCACGAGTTCTCAATATAACCAGGAACCTGTACTCTAAAATTGAGCATAATTCGAGTGCGGGAAGGGCTCTAAAATAGACCAGACAGATTTGACTAAAATGGGACCAAAGATGCAATTTTAATAGGATTAAATATTGAAATTCGGTGAATTAATAATACCACACAACAAATATACACATGGAACAAATAATTATGCAATAATATACGGATTATGACATGATTTCATCAATTTCACCAATTAAGGCCATTAATAGAGGAAAAATAAGAATTTCAAGAATCAAAACGAAGGAGAAACTTACCTAAGAAATCATAAAGGAAGGAATTGTGACTTTTTTCAAACCAAGTTGGACTTATTGGATGATTTTTTTTCACAAAAACACTAAGGGGGAATGGGAGGGGTTTGTTTTATTATGAACAAAAAAGTCGTGTAGGGATTATTTATAATTCTAGTGAATTATTCATCGTGATCGCATAGCAGAGATGTCCTATTAATTGCAATCGCGGAAGGGCTCAATGTGATCGCGATGAGAATAGGGGTACAACACTCCATGATTGCGTGAAAGGGGAAGCCGATCACGTTTAAGGAATGACCTGGACTACTTCGCGATCACGTGAACCTGGATTGCGATCACGTAGAGGAATTTTATACAAGCATCGCGATCACATTATTATTCTCGCATGATTGCGTAGAGTAATTCACCCACACCAGTTGCTGGTTTTGACAGCAAAAGCAAAGAGAAGAATTACTCTAATCATCACTTCAAATGCGTTCAAAGTTCAATTTATGCAAACTAACTATCCAAGCACACCAGAAATGATATTCCAGACTCTACGGCGCAATCAAAATAAAAATTTGAGGTTGTTTTGGGAAAATATTGACCAAGTCAACCCTTAGGCTTAAAATCATGAAATTTCCTCCAACACCTCGAAAATACAACGAGATGTTCGAGAAATGAACCAACACCTCCACTAGCCTAAAATCACCATTTTGGAGCTGATGAAAATGTCAGAATTCCAATCCGACACCCCAAACACCAAAACACCACTCAAGCTCCACTTTAGGACTTAAACTTAACTAAATCCACAAAATGTCGTAAGTTGCAAACAAAAACTCCAAAACACAAACATAAGATAAATCTAAACTTTGTTTGGCATTTTAGAGCTAATGGACTATTGGAATTTAATTCTATGCTCATCTTGAAGGAAAGTTAACTTTGGTCAGCGAGTACATAGTTTTAGGCTCTAAAACATGCAATTTGAGATATTTCTCAACTACTAAAATGCTTTAGACTACAAAACATTGCGTATTTATCATAAATGACCATGAGGGTCATTACAACATCCACTACTAGAAGGAATTTCATCCCCAATAGTCAAGTAAAAGCTAGAAATAAATAGGAAGAGAAAGTACCTGATGTATCAAATAGATGTGGTACTACTTCCGCATCTACTCTCGATCTCCCAAGTGGTTTCCTCGACCGGACGGTACCTCCACTGGACCCTAAACACTGGAATCTCCCTGGAACTCAACTTTCTGACATCCTTAGCAAAAATTTATCTAGTTGTATTGAATCCTCTCAAATGACATATGACTCATCGGAGATATATGGCCACAATATTAAAATATAAAATTGCGGATGAATGGTTGAAAGCATAGGAAGTAAGGCTAAACTGTAGGCAACAACACCAACTCTCTCCAAGATCTAAAATAGCCGTTTATACTTGGGACTAATCTTGCCCCCTACCGAACCTCATCACACCGCACATAGGAGATACCCGCAGAAACACTCTATTACCAACTCCAAACTCTAAGGCATGAATCCTACAATCATTGTAGCTTTTCTACCTACTCTGTGCTATGCTCAATCTATCTTGAATCAATCAAACCTGATCAAGAAAATCATGGAACAAATTTGAAGACTGGAACCTAGCTTCAAAACCATCGAACCACCCAATAGGCGACTTACACTGCCTACCATACAATGCCTCAAATGGTGCCATCTCAATGCTGGAATGATAACTATTATTGTAAGCAAACTCTTTCATTGGTATATATTGATCCTAAGCACCACTAAAGTCTATCACATAAGCCCTCAGTATATCCTCTAAGATATGAAAAGTCTGCTCGGACTGAACATCAGTCTGCGGATGAAATGTCATACTTAAATAAACCTCGATACCCAAGTCCCGCTGAAAAGACCTCCAAAACTACAATGTAAACTGGGTGCCTTTGTCAGAAATGATAAATACAGGAACACCATGTAATTGAACCACCTTCCGAATGTATATTTGAGCCAAACGCTCAGTATTATACGAGGAGTGAGTGTGAATGAAACACTGACTTTGTTAGCCTATCAATAATGACCCAAAAAGTATCATAACCTCTAGTCTGAGGCAACCCAGAAATAAAGTCCATAATTACTTGCTCCTACATTTAAGCCAGAATAAGGAGTCTCTACATCAAGCAACCTGGTCGATGATGCTCATACTTAACTTATTGACAATTCAAGAACTTAGACACATACTCAGTAATATCCCTCTTCATCCCACTCCACTATTACAACTGCCATAATTCACAGTACATGTTGTCTTCACCAGGATGAATAGAATACCTGGAGTTGTGAGCTTTACGCAAGATCAACTAGTCTAAGTAACCAACCTAAAGTACACAAATGTGATCATCTAATAGAAGCACACCGCCTAAATCAATAGAAGCCCCACCAGCCTCTCCAGCTAATAGATGATTACAGATAGCAACCAAAAGCTTATCTTCAAACTGATGCGACTGAATCTAATCAATCAAGGAATATCTGGCCTCAACACATGCTAATGCTCACCTAGGGCCTTACAGATAAAGTCTAACCAAATGACTAGCGAACTATTGAACCTCTACCGTTAATGACTTCTCTGAAACTGACAATACTTCTAGGCTACCCATATTGATCGCTTTCCGACTCAAGGCATCTGCCACAACATTTTCCTTGCCTGGATGATAGAGAATAGAGATATCATAGTCCTTCAGTAACTCAATCCACTTACACTACCTGGAATTTAACTCTTTCTGGTTCATAATATGCCAACGACTATAATGTTCAGTAAAGATTTCACAGTGGACCTCCTACAAATAATGCCTACAAATCTTAAGTGTAAACACTAAAGCTGCCAACTCTAAGTCATGAGTGGGGTAGTTACACTCATAGACCTTCAGTTGAAATGAAGCATATCAATCACTCGACCCTGCTGCATCAGAACACACCCTAAACCAACACCAAAAGCATCACAATAAATGGAGAATCCTTGACCCTCCACTAGCAAGGTCAACAGTGGCACTGAAGTCAACAAATCTTTGAGCTTCAAAAAGCTAAACTCACAATCATCAGACCATTAAAAGATAATCCTTCCTAGTTAATTTAGTCAAAGGTGATGCAAACAACGAGAAACCTTCAACAAAGCACCGATAATATCCAGCCAACCAAACAAGACTCTGAATTTCAAAAACAAAAGTTGGCCTTGGCCAATCACGCACCGCCTGAACCTTTGCTGGATAAACTTTAATTCTAGCCTTGGACACTACATGTCCTAAAACTGCTACGGACTCCAACCAAAACTCACACTTGGGGAACTTGGGATAAAGCTTATTTTCTCTCAAGTATATTCTCTATCTGAATCTACAACTAATGGTAACCGGATCAAGTCAATCTTAGAGAACATTGTGTCTCCTTAAAGTTGATAAAAAAAAGGTCATCAATTCTCTGCATAGGATATCTTTTTTTTACTATGACTTTATTCAACTGACGATAATCAATACACATTCTCTTAGTACCATCCTTCTTCTTCACAAAAAGAACTAGCTCACCCCAAGGTGACACACTGGAATAGACAAAGCCTTTATCTAATAGATCTTGGAGATGAACCTTCAGCTCTCTCAACTCTGTAGGAGCCATACAATATAGAGCAATAGAAATGGGCTTACTCGACTATAAGTCAATAGCAAAGTTAATATCTCTCTCTGGTGGTAGGCCCAGTAGGTCGTTCAGAATTACATCAAGGAACTCAAGAACAATAGGAACAGACTAAGGAGCAGGAACGCAGCCTGAACATCACAAACATATGTTGAATATTCCAAACACCCTCTCATTACTAACCTCTTATTCTGGAGGCAAGTAACAAACCCCATCAGTGCACAGCTACTAGAACCCTGACACAAAACTGGGGATAAACTAGGTATCACTAAGTTAACGATCTCGGCACAACAATCCAAAACCACACAGTGAGGGGACAACCAACCCATGCCTAAAATAACATCAAAGTCAACCATGTCGAATAGCATTAAGTCAGCCCAAGTGTCTAGTCCACTAACAGAAATCATACATGATTAGATCACTCGATCCACTACTAAAGAATCCCCTATCAGGGGTAGAGACACACATAAATATAGATAATAAATCACTAGGAAACCCCAAGCTTTGTGCAAAATAGGACGACATATACGAGCAAGTAGACCTAGGGTTAAATAAGGTTGACGCAAGTATAAAACACAAAAAAATCAAACTTGTAACAATGGAATCCGAGGCTACATCCTCAGGTTGAGCAGGAACAACATATAACTATCGATAACAACCATGACGATCACCACCATAACCACAACCCTACCACCACGATAATCGGCTTATACTCTACCTCTAGCTGGCGGTGGCACCGATCTCAATGGTTGTGTATACTGAGGAGCACGCTGTATAGTACCCCTCTAAGGACAAACTCTAGTATAATGGCCTATAAGGCCACACTCAAAACGCGGCCCAGATGGCCCACTCTTTCGGGATCCTCTACCAGAACCCATCTAACTACCCTACTGTGATGATCCAGCTCCTCGTGTATATTGTGTTAGAGATGGAGATGAGACCTGCAATGATGCCTGTATCGGCCTGCTATACAGGCCCTATGCCTGATGAGACTAACAACGGCCCCCAAAATAGGACCCACTATAACATCATTGATGCCTTTTGGCTCTTCTCGTTGTGTTGATGAGACTCACGATAGAGGCCTTCTATAAAATTAGCATGATCAACTACTACCAAAAATGGACGACCATCAGATACCAGCAATGCTACCATCTCGCGGAGCCTATCTCTTAACCAATATGAGAATCTGCACTCTCTCTACCTCCGTAGGTATGAACACAACAACATACAATAAAAGTTAATAAACCGAGACTCATACTCAGCCACAAACATTGAACCTTGTTCAAGCTTTCTGAACTCCTCTCTCAGGCGCTCTCGCTCAACCCTGGATACAAATTTCCTCATGAAGACATCATAGAACTCAGCCCAAGTCTGCTGGGGTGAACTTGCTGGTCTGCAAACAACAAAAGCTCTCTACCACTATTTAGATGCACCACACATCTAATATGTACTAATGGCTACACCGTAGGTCTTCAACACTCCCATACTGGGCAACCTCTCTTCACACTTGACCATGAACTCATGGGCATCCTCCCCTGGAACTCTAATGAGTCTAGGGGGATCTAACCTCAAAAACCTAGTCAGGAGCTTCTGCTCCAAGACTGTCATAGCTGGTTGCTGCTCAACAGTAAGAGAAATGGCCGGCACTGGATGGACCTGAGCGGGTGCAGAAATCTCTCCTAGAACAACAGGTGGAACTGGCTACACTATATGGATTACAACTGTAGACTGTGAATCTAGAACTGTTGGTTGTGTCCCCTTGGTAGGAGGACCGTCATAAGCATTGAGTAAATTCCTTAATACATTACAAATATGTAGAGAAGGCACTACAACAGGTGTCGGAATATATGTTGCTATAGGCGCTGCAGCTGGTGCTGCAATAGGTATGGCAGGAACTGATGGAACCTCAGAACTAGTAGCAGGAGTACGTATTTCTGCAGGTGCTCTGGTTGTCTTTCTTGCTGCCAAAGAATGTCTATGAGGCATCTACAAAAGAGTATGAGAATTAGTGAGAACTTTCAAGAAACCATCAAGGATATATGCACGATACATTACTTAAAAGATAGAGTTATAGATATACTCATGATACATGACTCAAAGATAGAGTTATTTTTCTAAATGTCAATATAGCCTCCCGAAGATAGGCAACGGACATCGCTGCACCGATCCACAAGACTCTACTAAATATTGGTTATGTACACTGACATCGACAAACCTAGGCTCTAATACAATTTGTCATTATTCGAATTCTCGAATCATGAGGCACCTACTATACCACCAGTAGGAGAACCAACCCTACAGTACAAAGCTGAAGCAAAGGACTACTATATCAAATGTGGAAATAACAAGTTTGATAAACCATCTATGAATGAATAAAGCAGAAGTATAAAGAATCAAAAATGCTCAAAACTCGATATCAGTGTAATACAAACCACTAAGTACAGAACAAAGAATCAAAAGTCTAATACAATTGTATCTACGAAAATACATGAAGATCAAATATCAATACTGAAGAGAAGCAAGAAAAGTTAGATGCTAAGCTCACCCTAAATCTATGAAAGGCAAAGGAATTTGCATGAAGGATGATCTGTAAGTCAAGATCGATCTGCATATGTGCAAGTGTAGTATGAGTTCAAGCTGCCAAACCAACCCCTACCCAGTAGGCTTTGAGAGCTCACTAGGCACGTAACAACAATAATAAAAGCAGTAAATAACGAAAGATGATAAATATAGTCACAGAAGAAAATAGTACATCATGGAAGCTAGCTACTCAAGTAAGAATCAAGTAACAAGTAGAACATGTATCACTAGCTAATCACATAACATGTTTTTAGGCAATGAAGAAAAAGGTACATGGAATCCATCCAACGGTAATTGTGAATAATAACAACAATTATCAGCAGTAAAAAAAATAGAAGGAGAATATGGATGGTATACCGGTAACCTCAAGTAAGGGATAAATACATGAACAATAGAGTGTCACACAATATCCCATATAACATGAAATATCAAGTAACTAATGAGAACAACTAGGAAGTAATAATAATACTAAAGTAACACATATAAACCCTATCAAGTCCCCTAAAAACAACCCAACATACACAGAACACGCTCACCCATAGGCAACCATATACTACCAGGGGTACACTGAAGAAAACAAGTGCAGAAAAGTAAATACAATCACATCAAATAACCAGTCCTGTGTACGTTTCTCCTCTTGTACCCGTAGGTCCAACCGACAGAATCTATGGAAGGATACCCTAAATATTCCTGGTATATCTCTCCTCTATCCTATACTACCCTCTCCGTGTTGCTGCAGCCCGAAGGCAAGGTCCATGGAGGTATGTCAAACATATGATCTCTAACATCATCATAAACTCACATCCCAAATCACAGAGCCTCAAGGGTCTCAAAGTCTGGCATTCTATGCCTTATGTAAATAATATCATCAAGTCGTACTTGATAAGTCATGGTGTACAACACCTCAATCTAGTAGTATCATCAATATCCTCAAATAATAATTCCCGGTGCCAGGGTGTAAGTCCTAGGGTAAAACAAGTGAAAATAGTATTATCGGGTGTTCGATACATGTTGAGTCTAAGACAATAGAAAGGTTATTACTTATGTTATTATAATTAGAATATTCCAAATTATTAATTTATATCATTATCCATCATTATTACGACCATCAGTATCTAGCCATCTTGGGTCAATAATCGTGTGGTGCCAGCTCAGCCTCTCGTGTTACGAATGCACAACATATTAGCAAGTATATATATATATATATATATATATATAATCATGTAATAACAACTACCTATGCCCTACATAGGTATCATTAGACAACTCCTAAGTCACAAGCACTATAAAAATTTGGATGCCAATATATATATATATATCTACGAGGAACGGATGAAGGAACGGTATAAGGTTACTATAACAACCAGCTAATCAACCCACAGATGTTATTTAGTACAATAATTAAAGCTATAGGGCTAGAGATAGCCCCACCAAACCTACTTGTCTTCCAACGATTAGGCACATTAGGCTCGTAAATATTACTCTGACTAATATTGAACGATCTCCAAATGCTATGAAACTTTCATAAAAGTATTATGTATGTCAATACGAGTCTAATGATATAATTTATGCGTAGTTTTAGACTGGGCCTAAAATTGGGCCTAAATTGGGACTGGGTCCGCTTATTAGAACTGAAAATAAATATTGCCATGGGATTCTCAACGTTACCAGGAACCCGTGCTCCAAAATTAAGCACAATTAGAGTGCGGGAAGGGCTCCAAAATAGCCTAGATAGATTTGACTATAAGGGACCAATGCAATCTTTATAGGATTGAATATTGGAATTTGGTAAATTAACGATACTATGTAGCAAAATATACTCAGGGAGATTCCAGAGATTACGGTACAGTGGAGGCACCATCCGATTGAGGAAGCTACTTGGGAGATTGAGAGTGAGTTGTGAGAGCAATATCAACAGCTGTTTGAGACATCATGTACTTTTTCTTCCTATTTATTTCCTGCTTTTACTTGACTTTTGGGGATGAAAGTCCTTTTAGTAGTGGATGTTGCAATGACTCCCATGGTCATTTATGAAAAATACGCAACGCTTTGCATTCTATAGCTTTTCAGTAGATACCCCAAGTCATTTATAAGTTGTTGGGACCGGTAGCTCGGTTCCTTGGCGGCTCGGTTGAGAAATATCTTAAATTTCCTATCTTAGAGCCTAAAACTAAGTATTCATTGACTAAACTCAACTTTCCTTCAAGACGAACTTCGAATTAAATTCCTATAGTTCTTTTAGATCCGAAATTCCAAAAAAAGTCAATATTGACCTCAAGTTCATATTTCAGAGTTTTTGTTTGCAATTTATGCTCATTAGTGGATATTAGTTAAGTTTAAGGCCTAATTTTGAGCTTGGGTGGTATTTTGGTGTTTGGAGTGTCAGATCAGAATTTGGATGCCTCTATCAACTTTGAAATGGTAATTTCTGGCCAATAGAGGTGTTGGTTCATTTCTCGGACTTGTCGTTGTATTTTTGACGTGTTGGTGGAAAATTTATGATTTTAAGCCTAATGGTTGGATTGGTCAAAAAATTTCCAAAATGACCTCGGATTTTGATTTCGACTGCATCATTGAGTTTAAAATGGCATTTCGGATATGCATGCATAGTTATTTGCATACATTAGACTCTTAATGCATTTTGTGTGATGATTTAGGGTGTACATTTTCTTTAATTTCTATTGTCAAAACCTGCAAATGGTGCAGGTTCGCATTCGTAGAGTACCTTTACTTGATCGCAATTTAGTGTTCCCTATCCACTCAACATGATCACGTAGACAATTCACATGATCGTGATGCCTATGTAAAGTACACTACACAATCGCGACAGGTCATGATAGGGGATCACAATGATGTAATTTCCTATTAGTTTTATAAAATCCTTACACGACCCTTAGTTCTTATTTTAGCAAAACCTTTACGTTTTTACCTAGTTCCTATGCTAAAAAACTCATTCCAAAAATCAATCCAAGGCTAAGAAAAATCCCCAAGTGTTTTCCTTTGATTTCCACGTAATTTGGTAAGTTTCTTCTTCATTTTAATTCTTGAAATTCTTAGTTTCCTCCATTGATGGCCCCAAGTGGTGAATTTGATGAACTAATGTCATAACTCAATATATTATTTAATTATTCTTTGTTTCCTGAGTATATTTTGTTGCATTGCATGATTAATCCCATGAATTACGACGTTTAATTCCATAAAAATTGCGTCTTTGACCCCTTGTAGTCAAATCTTCTCAGGGTGATTTGGAGCCCTTCCCCACTTGAATGGTTCTCAATTTTGGAGGACAGATTCCCAGTAACATTGGGAACCCCTTGGTGAAGTTTATTTTTTAGTTCTGACAAGAAGACCCCACAAGCCCATTTTAGGCCCAATTTTATGCCCAGTCCTGAACTTAGCATAATTTGTACTGGTCAACTTGTACTGATATAAGGAATGTTATTTCATAAATTTCAGATCAATGGGATTTTGTTAGATATCAGTCAGAGCGATATTTGTGAGCTTGCAATGCTTAATGATCAGATAATAGGTAGGCTCCGAGGGGCTATCTCAGGGTTTATAGCCTTAATAATTATACTAAATAGTGTACGTGAGTTGGGTAGCTAGGTGGTTATGGTGACCCTATACTGTTTTCACATCCGTTTCCTCATTGGATACTTATTTAGACATCTGAAATTATATGGTTCCTGTGACTTAGGATTTTCCCATTGATACTTTTTCGGGCATAGATGGTGGTTATTTCATGTATAATTACTTTTTAATATGTTTTTCATGCATTACATGATAGGTTGGGCCTTTGGCTCTGATGACATTACATTAGGACTGGGCCAGTATCACCATATGATTATTGAGTCGAGGAGGCTAGAAGCTGATGTTAGTAATAATGATGGATAATAATATTAATTAACAAATTAGAATATTCTAATAATAATAATAATAATATAAGTAATAACCTTTTTACTGTTTTAGACTCGGTATTGAATCGAGCACCCGGTAATACTATTTTTACTTGTTTTTACATCCTGGCATCGGGAATTATCATTTGATCAATTAATGTTGGGACTTGAGACTGACTCAATTCGGCAGTAAGTACAGCCGCTGGCACTTGAGTCTTTAATTGTACGGCAGTGAGTACAACCTTTTAGACACTTATCACACTTACTGGTTGTGGAGACTTGATAATACCTGACAAATTGAGAATATTGGTTATATCATTATATTGAGGCATTGTATGTCATGACTTGCCGAGTACATCTTGATGATATTATTTATATGTGACATTGGTTTCCAGACTATGAGACCCTTGAGGCTCTGTGATTTAGGATGTGAGGTTATGATAACGTTAAAGATTATACGTAGTGAGCGTACCTCAATGGACCTTGCCTCCAGGCTATGACGATGCAGAGGGAGGGTATAGGATAGAGTAGGAATATACCAGGAATATTTAGGGTAGACTTCCATGGATTCTTTCTGTTGGACCAATGGGTACCGGAGGAGAAACGTACATAGGACTGGTTACTTCATGCTAGTGTATTTACTTTTCTGCACTAGTCTTCTTCTATGTACCTTGTTTGAGATATAAGGCCTATGGTGAGTGTGAATTCTGTGTTTAATTCATTTATTATATTATTTCTTTACTGCTTGGTTATGGTAGTTTTACTTTTGAGACTTACTTCTTGTATGGATTATTATGCGTTGTATCTTCCTATCAGTCTCTCCTATTGTACTTGAGGTTACCGGTATACTGTCCATGTTCTCCTTCTGTCCTCTTTTGACTCCTTATTTTTGTTGTTATTATTCACATATATTATTGCATGGATTTCGGGTACGCTTTTATTTATTGTCTGAAATCCTGTTATGTGATTAGCTAGCCATACATGTTCTACTTGTAATTTGATCCCTATTTGGGTAGCTAGCTTCCTTGATGTACTATTTTATTCTATGATCATATTTATTGCCTTTCGTTAGTTACAACCTCTATTATTGTTAGGTGCCTAGTGGGCCCTCAAAGCCTACTAGGTATGGGGTGCTTCGGCAGCTTGTACTCATACTACACTTGCCCATGTGCAGATCCAAGTATAGGTCCCCTACCTCAATTCACAAATCATTGTTCGTACATATTCTATTGATTTTAGAGACTCAGAGTGATGTTGGCGTTCAACTTTTCATGCTTCTCTTCCATATTGATTTTGATCTCCATGTATTTTCGGAGATAAATTTGTATTAGACATTTGATTCCTTATTTTGTACTTAGAGGTTTTGTATTTCACTGATATTGGGTTTTGGGAATTATTGATTCTTTTTACTTCCTCTTTATTCATCTATTTTTTATCATACTTGTACTTTCCGCTTTTGATATAGTACTTCTCCTTTTCAACTTTGGACTACATGGTTGGTTCTTCTACTGATGGTATAGTTGGTGCCATCATGATCTGATAAATCAGGTCATGACAAGTACTGTGGATGATTTGAAGATCTTTATTGAGAAGGTTCATCGGATTTATTATATGATGAGGGTTCTTGATGTTGATAGCGTTGACTTGGAAGCTTACATCTGAATGATGTTCTCAGGTCTTGATGTGATATGTGGAGAAATAACAGGGGAGTTAGAGTTGGTCCACCATCTTGGGAGGAGTTTGAGACTGCATTCATAGGTCGATTCCTTCCTAGAGAGAAGAGGCAAGGAAGGGTTCATGATTTTCTAAGTTTGGAACTGGCTCCATGTATGTGACAAAGTACAACATGAAGTTCACTAAGTTATCAAGATATGCTCTAGAGATGATTGTTGATATGCATACCAGGATGGATATTTTTATGTCTGGTCTCTCTCATCATTTGATCCAGGTGACGAGAGTTTCTATATTGAGTACTAATACGAGCATTGGTATATTGATGGTGTATCTAGAGCATATAGTGAAGGATAAGGCTAAGTATAGATAGAGAGTCAGCAGAGTAAAAGGGCTAAGACTAATCATAATAGAGCTAGTCAACCTAAGATTGATGGGTTCAGATAGCAGCAGTAGTAGGGTTCTAGGGGATCATCCCTTTCATTATTTAGACCTCCGAAGAATTAGCAAAATAAGTTAGTTTAGTCTATTCGGCAAGGAGGTGCTTCTACATACGCTAAGTGTGTAAGGAACAATTGGGTTACATGTAAGTCTAGGTAGAATATTTGTTTTAGGTATGGCCAACCAGGTCACCATCGTCGTGATTGTACTTCAAAGAATTGTTATTCTTATGTGTTGTTGGGACATATGCAGAGAGATTTTCTGGTAAGTTTCCAGACCATAGACTCTTACCTAGCAGCAAATCTAGTAGCACGCCAGCCTCAACAGGGTGCTACCACTTCTACCAGTGGAGGCCAACGCCAAAATCATTTGTATATTTAGGGTTCTCATCAAGATCAAGAGCAGTCAGCTGATATGGTGATAGGTATCTAGAGAGTTGATGAGGTGGATATTTATGCATTTTTAGACCCTATGGCAACTCTTTCTTTTGTATCTCTGTATGTTGCTAGGAAGTTTGGTGTAGATGCTGATGTTTTATCTGAGTCATTCTCTATTTTTACACCTGTTGGTGATCCTATTTCAGTTGCCAGAGTCTATCATAGTTGTCCCATTTCTATCTTAGGGATGGTTGTTCTTACTAATTTACATGATTTATATATGGTATAGTTTGATGTTATTATGGGCATCGATTGGTTCCATTCATGTCATGCTGTTGTTAACTCTAAGACTAGAGTTGTCTGCTTCAAGTTCCTCATAGATTTGTCCTTGAGTGACAGGGTAGTAGAGATGTCCCTAAGGGTAGGTTCATTCCTTATTTGAAGGCTAGGAAGATGATTGCTAAAGGTTTTCTC
>JBDJHY010114936.1:0-13697 GCA_039654485.1 Withania somnifera
ATAAGGACAAGAGAAGAAATTGGGAAAAGGTTTAAAAAATAAATTGAAAACTCGAGTTTCTGCTCATTTTAACTGGCTGCGACAGGGTGCATTCGTGCTAAATAAATTTATTGCAGAAAATCGTCAACTGTAGATTTTTTAAACGAAGGCACAAAATTGAAACAGTGTCCAAATTTGAAAAACCATAGATGGTTTTTAAGTGGAAAACATATTATGGACTCAACAAAATCGACGAAAATGAGATCGAAGGTCGTTTGAGTGAAATATACCCCCTACCAAGCCTTAACCAAGGATAGAAAGTTTTTAACTTCCCACAAAATGACTCAAATCGAGCATGAACACCTTGGGAAGCATACCAAGGGACAACCTAGCCTAAGTTCACTATTTTGGAGCTAATGGAAGTGTCAGAATTTTGGTCCAACACGTCGAACATCAAATTAACACTTAAGCTCCTATTTAGGCTATAAACTTAACTAAAATCCACATTTTCGCATAACTTTCAAATAAAAACTCTAAAACACAAAATAAAGGTCAACCTTGACTTTGTTTGGTATTTTGGAGCTAACGAAACTGTCATAATTAAATTCTAAGATTGTCTTAAAGGAAAGTTGACTTTGGTCAATGAGTCCTTAGTTTTAGGCTCTAAAATAGGGAATTTAAGATATTTCTCAATCAAGTCGCCAGAGATCCGAACTTTCGGTCCTGGCAAGTCATAAATGACTTGGGAAAACTACCAAAATTCTCTAGAGTGTAAAACTTCATGTATTTATCATAAATGACCATGAGAGTCATTACAAGAACCGTACGGTAAGGATAACCAATCGATGTCTAGTATCCCATCAAATAAGTCATGTCAAGAGCCACAATGTCTGCCCAAGTTTCCAACTCCCATACCGTAACATATAATTCACCACTAAAGAATCACATACAAGATTAGACACACTCATTGGCTTAGGTAAAGGCACACAGACCACTCCCAAATAGGGAGAAAAATAAACTGATTCATAGGAACAAGTAGAGACAGGGTCAAAAAATGCAAAGGCAGGCCTCCGCCAAACTGGTCACATACCATGATTACAACAACAAAAGCCCTTACTTAAGATATATAGGGTATAGCATAAAGCTAACGGTTTCCTCCACCCTACTAATCTCCCCATCGCTCTCCCCCTCTGACCCCCACCACGGGCATCTCGAGTAGTTGTTTGACCACCTCTAACCAGTGGTTGTACTATTTGAAGTGTCTTTACAACCTGTATTGCTGGAAAAATTGCTTGATACTATAGGAAATCTCTAGAATAGTGGACCAACTCTCCAAACTCATAGAAAACCTAGACCTTGTACCAACCAGAACCACTAAAAGTAACTCTCTAGCCACCATAGCCCTAAGATCCCAAAGATGCACCATTGGCGGGATGACTATTCTGACTACCCTGTTCTTTATTGGTTGACTAAAGTGAAACCTGAATCGTTCTACTAGACTGACCCTACTGGGCCTTCTGCTTCTATTTTTGGGGCCTATGCCTATTGTACAATCTACCCGCAGACGAGGCACCACTAGAATTACCTTGGTGGTGTTGTCTTTTATCACCATTCCCTTGAGCTGAGTGATGGTATATCAACATGGTACAGGCATGATCAAGCACATCTAGAAATGTCTTCCCACAAGATAGTAATAAATAAACCACAATAAGAAGCTCAAGTCTCCACCAGCTGCAAAGCGGTGGACCCGTTCATCCTCTATCATTATCATAGCAGCCCCATATCTAGTAAACTCATTAAAAAGGGTATCATACTCAGTTAATGGCATAAAACCAAATTGTAAACCAATAAACTGATATATAAGTCAATATCGGATGCATCGTGGAACATACTTGACCATAAATCCCACTACAAGTTGATCCCATGTCATTCATGGTGATTCTGCTGGTCTACACTCTCGGTACACTCTACACCAAGACTTAATTGGTCTCTCTAGATTATACCTAATAAATTCAACTCTATAGGAATCTCTCAGTCCCAAAGTCAACAATTTCACCCCACACTCGACCAGAAACTCGTAAGGTCCTTTTTAGAATCTCCTAAAAACTTCAGAGATACCATGCGAGTGATTGACTGTGTATCTTAATATCCTCAAAAGTCATAACTAGGACAGTAGGTTAAGTCTGAGTTGGATACACCACAGAAGTAGGTGGTGTAGGAGGAGTTGTTACTATAGTAGGAAAAGCTGTACTAGAGGAGCTTGGGGACCCTGGGCCGCTCTTTGATCAGAAAACTGGTCCCCATTAGTAGGCACGACAAAAAATAGTGCACATATACTTCCATATGTCTCTCAATTCCTCTTCTAAAGGCATGCATAGTTGTGGAGGAATTATATCCACAAGTGCAGGAACATATTATGCATCTCTAGCCCGGTCTCGACCACAGGCTCTAGGTCCACTCTGACCCTTAACCGGATCTCTCTTCAGGGGAAGGGGAGCAACATCTCTCCCAGCTATGGAGCATATACAAGCCATCTGCAAAAGAATGAGGCCAAAGGAAGTCTCTAGAAAATTATGGGAAGATATGCACGGAATAAGTTAAGAGAGTTATCTTTCCTAAAAGATCCTTGTATCTTCCCGAAGATAGGATACAGACGTCTATGTACCAATTCGTGGGACTCTACCAGACATTTTCTCCTACAAACATATATACCGGTGAACATTAGCTCTAATACTACTCTGTCATGTCCTAAAATTGGGGTTGTGATGGAGTCTACATCCCATCAATCGACAGGCTAAAATCGTAACTCAAAATAATAAAAAATGGGTTGGTACCCCAAACCAACAACAAAAAAATAGAAAAGGAGAAGAAGAGAAATGAAAAAATAAGAACATAATAAGGAACGTGACAAAAATATACATATAAATCCCAGAACTTGGTATCATGGTTGTAGAGTATCAATACAACAGAGTCACTAGATAGATGCAACCCCAAAGGGAGAAATGTAAAAAATAGTTATCCTAAAAAAATAGGGATCGATCTGTATGGTAAGAAGACCCGTCCATCCTGAAAAATCAAGTGTTCACCGTGTCCCCAAAATCAAGATCCAACCTAGCTCACAGAATCATGAACTCCGTGATAACTCGTATCAGGATCGACATCATGAAAAAGATGCAGAAATGCATCATGAGTACTAAAACACAATAATAGGCATCATAGGGCAGGCAAAAACAAGAATAAATAAGATAAATAGTGATCATATAAGTAAGATTGGTCAATAACACACAAGCATAAAGAGATAAGGAGTGAAAGAAGCTATTACAAGTAAACATGGTGAAAGGATCAACTAACCAATGAGTAGGTGATAGTAACTCTAAAGTGCAACAATAACAAGTATAAAGTAAAAAAAGCAAGTAATAGTTACAACAAGTAAGGAAATAACAATAATACGATATAAGATACAGGAAGTTGTAATAAACACAAGAATATACAAGTAATACACTACTACATCCCATACTACCAATGGAACAAACAAAAACCCAACTGAGTAAGAAAAACCTACCTGACACCCCATCCCTGATGGCAGACACAAACAGTCATCCGAGGAACCCAACATGGCTTCCCCCATAAGATCGAAGGGTAAAAGCAAGCGTTAAAAGATGCAATGCAATAGGGTGCTGAGAAAGTAAAAATGTTCCAGAATGCACCCTCCATGGGATTTTCCCAAAAATTGAGGTACCCATGAGATACATCTCTGTATACCACTAGTCCCTCTATATACCCCTCCTGTAGGCTACCTAGAGCACCCGACGCATAGTGATTTAGGCCAATAGGGACCGTTGAGGGATCCAATACCACACACCAAAAGAACCTCAAAATTGTCAACTTAGGGTAAGAACAATAGTGTAAAGTATGCCAAAAACTCGGGCTCGACTCATATAAGATATCTCAACAAAACTCAAGTACCTCCATAAAAGAAAATCCCAAAACCTCGTGAAATATCACAAAATAAGGAAAATATCGTGATAAATAGCTCCTTACTACCCAAAAGTCACAGAAGGTAATCATATCATATTTAAAGTCCAGTTTCTGATTTAGATAAGCTAATTCAGGTTATATTTAGGAAAATAGCTCCATACCACAAAGTGCGAGAATCTCTTCAAGAAATTGGTATGATGAAAACTAAAGTTATGATATAATTAATAGGAACAAAAAAATCTGCTACATAAGCCCAACCACAATGCATGCTCTCTTAATAACACAACTGCAAACTAGATTGGCCACAAGGCCATCAACTAGAACTGGGAGATAGCTACTAAGCTTAATCGCTAAGTTATTCTCCTTCCTACCATGGTACAGTCTAGAGACTTATGTACAAACACGTATGAAGGGTAATAAATAGTACAAAGATAGAAGAGATGGCTAGAATATCGATAGAATGAGGAGATGGGTAAAAATAATATTAGTTAGAGGAATTATGATAGAAAACCTACCCCGATCTAGCCATTGACAATAAATATGCACAAATAATACCTGGGTACCGAAAATGATCTCAAAAAGTGTACCAAAAAGTCAGAAAACCACAAACGAGCTCAGAACGCACAAAACTAGAAAAATAATAATACGTACATCAAGACGAGAAAAATGCGATCCATATTGTAATAGGATTAACTGGACCAAAAGTCAGGCTAAAAGCAGGTTTCTAGGACCCACAACCCAAAAAATTCAACAACACATAGAGCCCAGCTCAAGGCTTGCGTGGTACAAACTTATGCTCAATTAAGATGAAGGAGAAAAGAGCCCGCAGATTTTATGTAAAAAAAACTTTCTACAATGAATTCAAGAAGGAGAAATTAGAGGATTTACCTGGAAGTTTTTGACCAAATAACACTCACAATGCTCCCTTGAATCCACGCCAACAATCCCCAACAAATGTAAACTAAAAAATGGAAATATAGCTCAAGAGAAGAGAGAAAAAAGTGGACAAAACTATGAAAATTCGGTTCAAAAAGAAGGGGAAAGTCTTATTTAAAGACTGCAGGTGGCCGACTTATTGGATGTTTTTACCAATAAATCGGCTTTATCGGCTAAAATTCCAATAAATCATCCATGGATAAAAATGAAAGTACCATTATTGGTAAAACTAACCAGTAAATCGGTCGGCCTGAAACATTTTGATAAAAAAAAATTAAATTGCTCTAAAAGGGGATCAAAGTGGAAATGGAGTCCAATTTTAACAAACCAAATATGTAAATTGAATGACAAAATATTATGGACTATATGGAACTAAAGAAACAACTATACGGGGTCGTTCGAGTAGAATAGAAGCTAGAGTATAATGGATTACAAGAACCAAGAAAAGTTAAAAGCCAACTGATCTTCTAAAATGAGTCTAGTCACCACAGAAATAGTACTAATAACCTTACCATCCCAAATTCAACATTTTAAAACTGATTGAAGCATCAGATTTCTATTCTAACACTCCGATCACCAGAAGCTGACTCAGGTCAACTTCTTAACTCCAAATGAACTAAATTTCCAAAAACCAGCTAAAAAGATGAGGACTCCATAACATGAACCAACAGTCCTACTAGACAAAAGTTTGTATTCTAAAGCTAATGAAACTATCGGAATTTGATTTTGAGCCGTGATTTCTAGGAAATCACTCTCAAGTTCCACTATTCTAAAGTTAGACACTAAAATAGGAAAACTTAGATAATAAGCCATCAAACTGCTAGGAGAAGAGCAATCGGTCCCAACAAGTCATAAATGATCTGGGGAAACTACCAGAACACTCTAAATATATAAGAAATGCAAAAATACAAAAATAATCCCGAGGGTCATTCTAGTTGATCCTCGGAAGATAAGGACTCACTATTAGTACTACTGAAAAATACAGATCCTAGCTATTCGAGAGCGTGAGAACGAGATCCTGGTCTATATTATAAGGCAATGTATCACAAAGACTATATGTTAATCCTATAGGTATAATGATTATATCATAATGCATTATGTAAATATATATGGAAAATCATGCATAAACTAGGAGTTGAGTGTGATGAGTATGTTATGTAAAAACTTTAATGACTGAGCTACACTAACTCATAAATTCATGAAAAATAAACTGAAAGGATGTATATATAATAAGTACTAAAATAGTTATGTAAAACAAACTACTAAGTCAGGTATTACAAAATTAGGTAAGCTGAACGTGGTGGGAGATCCTCTTACCCGGCATAAGTTATGTGAGAAACATGGAGTTCAACGTACTGCCTAATTTTACCAACATATTTGAGGTACACATGGATACTTCTAGATTTTCCATTAAAGTCATCTAGATGCAGGATAGACACCCTATTTCATTTATTAGATGCAAGATAAATAAGATAGAACGGCAGTACACTGTACAAGAGAAGGAGATGATAGTTCCTATCCAGATTAAGACATTAATTTCATAGTTCAAAGTTCAAGACCAAGAAAAAATGTGACTGTTAGCTATTTCCAATTAAACAAGAATCTCATACCAAAGAAACCTAGGTGGAAAGATTTCTTGGCTGAATTTTTTATTTGTTGGAGTACAAGCTAGGAGGGGGAAATGTTGTAGCTGATGATTTGAGTATGAAGTTTGATTTTGCTTCCATAACCACAATTAGTTGTGACATTCAATATGCTATTAAGGATGTCATGCAACATGACTCGCAAGCAAACTAACCTATGGAGTTAGTTACCCAAAGTAAGACGAAGCACTTTTAGATGGAAGATAGACTGTTTCTCTCTAAAAATTTAGAGTATGTATGTGCCAAAGTATGGAAAAATTATAAAACATACCATTAAGGTAATCCATGACACATTGTGGGTCAGGGCAACAACCTCATAGAAGGACCTATTAAGTCAGTCTATTGTTGCCCGAACAATATGAAAATATTGAATACTTTGTGTAAACATGTCTTATGTGCCAATAGTATAAGGTTAAGCATTAGTGACCCAGAGGAATTTTTGAGCCATTAAATATTTTGGATCATCCATGGAAGATCTTGAGTACCGACTTCATCACTTTCTTGCCAAAGTCTAGTGGATATGGGATGATCATGGTTGTGCTGGGCATATTTTAACGTATGTTAATTTTATGCCTGCCATAGTAGGTTGCACCTCTAAAAAGGCTACCAAAATATTCTGTAAGAAAATGATGAAACACTAGGTCTTTCCAAGGCCCATTATTAGTGAACGAGACCCATGTTTAAAAAATCCTTTTGGAAAGAGTAGTTCGATATGCTTGGCACAAGGTTGGATTTCTCCATTAATTTTCACCCACAGATGGATGGCCAAATGAAATAGATGCCTTATTGCAGTGCTACTTGAAATTATTTATGATTTTATATTAGAAGAATTAGGTAGAGCTCTTAGGCATAACCAATTGTCATATAAATTGCAATAGATTGCGTTTACCGGATAGACACCATTCGAGTTATCTATAGACCAAAAGCCACAAACTTCACATCCTCTCCTGACTGTGTTTGAGGGAAAACTTTTATGGGATTAACTTATAACCAAGGGATTCGAGGAGAAATTTGACATTGCTACGCTCTACTTAGACAAGGAAATAAGAAGATGAAGAAATTTTTTGACTGTAAGTGTCACGCCTCGAATTATACAAAGATTAATACTGATTATAAATGGGTATTACTAGTCATAAGCTAAATATATGAAAGTATAAATAAATATACGGAAGTACTAAGGGTTGTCAATTCTGATTAAAATCCATAAGAATGAACTATTGTGACCAACTACTGTCTGAAAGCTTCTAACATATGAAAAATGAGTTGTTGGAACAAGCCCCCAATAAACTATAGAATATATACATATAATGTAATAGTTGATGAGAAAGATGTAACAAGAATAAGTGATCATTTTTTTTCCAAGCACACATAAAGTAAATAATAAAATCATAAGTCTATAGGAGTTTCTTTTAACTGAAAAAAACCATATGATTTCATAATGTAAAATGCACTAAACCACATTGTGAAAGTTGTTATATATCTTACCAAGGTATAGAGCGCACATATCAAGTAGATCCATAAATAGAGTCTCTTGAGCTATAACCACTCAGGCTAAGGAAACTGACCTCAAATCTATGTTGGAAATATAGTTTCGAAAATTGAGTTTTTTTAATCTGCATCCGCTCGGTGATAAATCCGCTCGGTGCTAAATAATCCTCCAAAAATCATAGATACTTGTGCTCATAACTTATATTGCTAGACTATTTCAATATGTCATGGATTAGCTTAACATGGTCATATAGGGTTCATAACATCTGCAAAGGTAGTCTTAATATCATATCATGAAGCATAGGCAAAATTTTTATAAATGCATAAGTTCGTTGGCATAAAAATCATAATTCCTAGAAAGTCTTAAAGTAAGAGGTTTAAAGAATGATCGTGAAGATGGCTTAAAATCATGAGTTATTCATAAATACATAAAATCCTTCAATAAGCATATGAAAGGAACATGATATAAATTCATTTATTGAAATTCAACTATATAACCCTAGTTTTAAACATAATTCATATTACCTTGAAAATACTTGGGAATGAGGATAAAAGGAACTTATTACATAATAGTTGCATACCTGAAAACGGAAGATTTTTTGGCTAAAACCTGATGAAAAGATTGAACTCTAAACTTGAAGAGTTTGGGAACTTTAGTTGAGATTGAAAGAGTTTTCTTTTAATTATCAAAGTATTCAAGGTTAATGGAATGAAAATAGACGTCTAAGACCATAAACCCCTCCTAAAAGAATATTAAATGACATAGTATTAGTCATAAAAGGGTTGGAGATTTACTAAATCGTCCTTGATAAGATTTACTAAATCTTTCGAAAGCCTTCCATGATTCACCTTCACATGTCATCTTTTCCAGATCATGGCTCAGGAGGTGGAATCGTGGTCTTAAAGCAAGGGTGACATATTGCTGAAGTTTTTCTATGAGCCAACAGTACACCACGTACAATAGGTTTCATGACTCGTGCAACGAATCATGGTCCCTGAGGAATTTGGTCTTGATCCCAAGTCAAGCATCATAAGTCAATATCACGACTAGTACAATGGATTATATGGGTCATGTTATGAGTCGTGATCTAGGAGGGAATTTTGACATACTTCTGGATGTTTCCATGAGTGAAGTATGGCTCATGATCCATATATCATGATTTGTACCTTGACTCATAGGAGCTAGAACTTTGCTTAATAGGGTCCTTAGCACCACAAGTCTTCCCACGACTCGTGAAAATGATACCATGAGTCGTGGTTTGGCTCCTAAAATACTGGACCTGTAACACTTTGTCTAGTTTTCTAAGCAATGTCCGAGTTTAAGCATGGGACGTGATATGATTTAAAGATCTAGTAGGACTCGATTTGTATCATTCATGAAAGACAAAAACGACAAAATGTAAAATTAACAGAATTAAAGGATAGATTGAGAAATTGGGGATGAGAAGTGAAGAATAAAATAGTTAATTTGAATTCTCGAATCAACTAATGGGAGGAGATTGAAAATCACTGAATGAGAAACTCTATTGAATTTCACAAATGAGTATCTCGATGTGAAGTTCATGGCAAGAAGTTCGTAACCAACAATGGTTGAACATCATCATTAAAATCCTACACTAAACCTAAGAACTAAAACAAGCTTACAAGCTTGATTTAATCTTCCAAATGATGAAAATGTCAAAAGTCCCTAAACAATTTGAATGATCCTCTATTTATAGAGGAACAACTTTCATTATTTACACATGAGTTCAAAAGTGACTCGTCACTTCAATTTAGGCCCTTGATGTCTTCAATTATCGCCTAAGCTATCTTCCATATATGGAATTGCTCCTCTTGATCCTCAGATCCGCATGTTGGAGCTTCCGTTGGTGCTTTCATATTGCCCATGCTTTGGTTCCTCTTGACTAGACCTTGAGATATATGACTAGAAAGATTAGTGCTTCCCGATATCACATCAGGACATGTATGGAGTGATACAACAAGTGTCATCCTACAGATTATAAAGCTGGGGACGTGATCTTGCTGAAGTTTTATCCAAGGAAATTTAAGGCTCTACAAGGCATACACCAGAACTTGGAACGAAAATCTCATATAAGTTAGAGTTACCACCTTATTTTAAGGTTCATCTTGTCTTCCATGCCAGCAGGATCAACTCATATCATTAAGACAAAGGATGATCCCAACCAAGGTCAGTCAAGTCGAGCACCAATTATGATCATCATAGTTGATTGGGAGATTGAGACTATCAATGACTATCATGCTATGTGAAAATAAAGGGAAAAAGACACTATCTTATTCCACATGCATTGGAAGGAGCAGTCACAAGAGGAAGCCACATGGGAGAGATATAAGGACTTATGACAATTCAAAAACAAGATCCAACAACTTAAACAACAATAATGCACCATGGTCTTCACGACATCAGATTGGAGAGTGTAACGACATGCCATGTCATCATGTCATTTATGCGCCACGTGGTACAAAGTTTACCATGTGGAAGACTTACATATGAAGGAGACTAGTCCTTAGTGGTTATTATACAAAATTAAAGAGATATCCTATGAAAGATCCTGAAATTCCTTAGATTTCGTGGAAGGTCCTTGAAACATTCTAGCATTGGAGAAAATTCAAGAGAGGGAACTATGTCATAAACAAAAGGGACTTGTACAATAATTATTACTTGCATATTACCCCCTATATGAGTAATATAATAGAGGAGCATTCATTTGTAAAATCATCAAGTATAAATCTTTTAAATCTTGACCAATACAAAGCTTTCTTTATGAACTCTCTTCCTTCTTCGATTTAGTGTTTCCTTAGTGATCCAATGTTAAAGTCTTACCGGAGCTTATAAGATCGCAAAAGGATCATGAGGGGGTTGTCGAGTGTCGCATTGTGTGATTAGTGGAACAAGTGATATAATTTCTCATTTGAGTTTATTTATTCAGTACATAATTTTCTAAAAAGGGAAATTCAATTGAACCTTCTTTGCATATAGCTCCAAAAACTTCCACAAGCACTATGCGTCTTAATGGTTTTGTCTAGTGCAAATACTTTTATTATTACTAATATAGACGAGCAATTGTTACGAATTAGCAGAAACAACATAAGCTGTTACCACAACTCATCTAACAATTCACCCTTTTTTCATATTACAGTGTTGCTGCCACCAGCATCCTAGAAAATAAACACAAAAAGAGCAATAGTGGAATGACAACGACAAAAGATAAAGATTACCACAAACAACCCAAACCTCCGTTTGAAAAAGTTTTTTCGCAATATCTACAATGCAAGCTTTTTCTGATGTAAAGTGGTAAGCACTAACAAATACACCTCCATTTCATTAGTAATTTCAAAGATTAAATAATTTTGATTTCTAAACTAAAAAATAAGACACTCCTAGAAACTTAACATGAATATACTGCTCATTGAAATGGTTAACTACACAAAGCTAAAGTTATATTTAATGAATTGTTAGGTAAACGAGGAATTTGTGAGAAGTTTCAAGGTACGCAAAAGTCAAGTTGTCTGCTAAGCTAGCTACTTATAAAAACATCATAGTAAGTCTCTATTGCTATTAAAAGAGATGGGAAGTCAATTCAGTTTTAGATTTCTTGGAGGTCATAACTATTATTAGTATGTATTTGAATTTGTATTCAAAATACGGCTGGAAGAAGATAAGAACATCCATATTTTCATGCACGAGTATAACAAGTTAAGTTATGAATAGACAATTATTTAGGCAATACCTCTTTTTGAACATGCTTTGGCGATCTTGTCTGAAAAAGAAATTAAGTTAAAAGTTTGAGCAAGTTTAAAATAATTTATTACTCCATCTGCCCGATATTCATTCACAACTATTACCCACCTTGATTTTTGTGTAATAATCAAATGTTGTTGATAAGAATTGTACTTATTGTAGTTTTTATATACTAGTTCCTAATTATCTAGATTTTATTTCAGAAGAGATTTTCAAGATTCGTAGTCTGAGCCTATTGATTCCTATATTCTAAGTTTCGTACTCTGAGGTCTGAGCCACTTCATTCCTCTAAGGACGAGGGGAGTATTAGAGCTAGTTTGGCCAAACAGTAAAATATTGCTTTTGAGTCATTTTAATTAAAATAACTTTATATAAAAGTACTTTTGCATAAAAACAATTTATATTTGATAATTTTGTTTGATAACTAATTTTTTTAGTATTTGATGAAAAACAGATTATGTTGGATCAATTCTTTCTAAAAGTAATTTGAGTGTCCAATTATGAACAAAGAAGTATCAAAATACAGTTTACTGTTAGAATTATTTTTGGAAGAGCGAAATTATTTAAATATTTATTATGAAATTAAAGTTTCTAAATTTATGTTAAAAAGTATTAACTCGTATATCTTTTAGTGATAACTTTGTTGTAGAGGCTAGATAAAGGAAATAAAAGATAGGAAGAAAGATTGATATATATATATATATATATATACATGCGCATGTGCCAGCTAAATTAATGAGTCATAATAATAAGTTAAATTACATGGACAGGATATTACGCATTAAAATAATCTTTTGCTTCCTGAAAACCGCAACAATTTATAACATTTTTCAATAGTAGAAAAATTGCTTCTGCCATTTTTTTAAAATATATATATTCTTATTGGCCAAACATCTCAAATATAAAAATGTACAACACTACTTTGTGTAATAAAGTGTGGGGTGGGTGCTGCATAACAGACCTTTCTTTCATTTGTGAAATGAGAAAGATAATTTCTGATTATTCTCACTAAATCATTAACTTATACTTCTATTCTCAATAAAGGTCCAAACTGTATCCTTTTAAAAAAAAATTGTTTATGCCAACAATAAGCTTGACCAATCAAGTATTTTCCTGTATTTAAACTGTGCTATGTGGTATAACTTTTTTCAAATACATAAAGAACCTCTCAAGCAGTCTAGCCTGTGGTTAAATTTCATCCTTACATTCCATCCCAACTCTTATTTCATTTTAATCTTTCATCTCCATTTCTTGTACATATCATTTAAATACAATATACATTATTCATTATAAAAACACTTAAGATGTGTATACAGACATAAAAAAAAAAAAAAAAAGGGGCAACTACTATCTCATTAAATATTGCCACCTCGTTTTCTTATCTGGGTTTATAAACCCAAATACTTGATCCCCTATTTTTTTAATCCAGAAGCATTAGAAATAAAATACTAATAAATAAAAATATTACTTAAGTGATTTATAAATAAAAATTACGCTTGATTTTAAAGTCATAAAAATTAGAAAAAGTAATATAGAAGGAATTATAGCTATCTTGAATAGTTTAACTAAAAAAAGAATTTTATAAGGTAAGAAAAATGAATTGTTAAAAAAAATACCAATTGACCATAAATAAAATATAATATTCTGTCATCCATATTTACCAATAAAAATAAAATTTAAGGTCATTTTTGTAACTAAATACAACAAGTCAGCAGCAAATTAGTATTTATTAGTAGTATTTTACCTCTAATTTTCTAGGTTAAAAATCAAAATCAAGCATTTCGGTTAAATTCTGATAACTAAATTCTAATAACACGGATTGAAAAATTAGGTGGCAATATATAGTTGTAAGGTGAGTATGCTTTTTTTTTTTTTTTTAATTTGGGGGGCGGGGGGGGGGGGAGGGGGGACAA
>JBDJHY010115045.1:0-13697 GCA_039654485.1 Withania somnifera
CTTTGATTTTGAGTCAAATTTTGGAGGTTTGAAGTGGTTTAATAAAATTCTACTCCATAGAAATGCCTTACGGTTGTTCTACAATCATTTCTACCAGGTAATTCTTTGTTTTTTATTATATAAACTTCCCAAGCCTGTAACTTTCAATTCTACCATTAAATTTAACTCCATTTTAAATTGTCTGACGTACGAGTTGTGCTCTATGTATGGGTATAAATATTCCTAGTTTTTGTGTTGTTAGGGTTTACCAACCTAATTTTATCTGGGATTTTGACCTATATAATTACATAGCAATATGAGTCTTGTTTTACTCGTATTAAATCGTAGGTGGTGTTTTTGCTAGCTTCGCTTAATTCTGAGCTTCGTATGTGATTTTGGATATTTGAAGCATGGTTTTTGAGGATATCTCAAATTTCAGGTAGTCTATGGTCTACTTTCTTCATATTGGGTATAAGTATTGTATATATAAGGTAAAGCTGCAACGTGGGGATGGAATTATTATTCGGGCTCCGATATGCTTATTCTTTTGGTGTATGGCCTCTCAGTAGTATTGTAGCTGACTACTTATACTAGAGCTATACCACCTTGCCTATGTGTCTCACACCTACTCTGGACTGCATCATGGCTAGGGGAGGAGTAACACCTTTTGATGCATATTTTATACGTAGACTCTAGACCATAGTGTGGTTTAGGAGGGGATTAAACTAGTGAGTAGAGCTTATTAGCTATCCCCTGATTTAGGTTGGTCGCTTTAAAGCCGATCTTGGTAGGGTGATTTGTTATGCTTTTACTGGTGCCTTTGTATGTTATTAGAATAGGGTTGGCCTTTTTGGGACTGGATAGCCGGTTACTGTTTCTTTGTTTGGGTTAGTGGCCCTTTTGATGATAGTGTTCCCTAGTCTAGTACAAGCCCGAGAGTGTATTTTAGACTAAGCTATGGTAGCTCCGTGTTCTTTGTCCTGGTAGGGGTTCATACCTAGACCTTGACGAGCACCTTTAGGGCATCTGTAGCACCGCAGATGTAATTGCTTGAGGCTCAGGACTGGGATTAGGGATGGGGAACAAGTTTAACCTTGCGAGTTGGGGCCTGTCAATTATTCTAGGGGCCCTAGTTTCATCCTTAAACTAACCTGGCCTTTATTTGTGTTGTGAGCAGGCATTGAACATTTGCATGATAATATGATTTTTACAGGATAATAGCCGAAAACCGGTTTCATGTATATTTATATCTTCCATGAAAACTCTTATGTATAGTATGGAGCTATTTTACCACATTGTCTGAGGCTATTTTCTTGTATTCACTATAAATTCAGGGCTTGCCTACAGGGAGGCAGTTGGATCTTTTGGGACTAGAAATTTTGCCACTATGGTTGTACTTGACTTTCTACTAAGATATATTATACGAGATGATCCCGAGTTTTAGCCTTGAGGATTTCGGCATTTGATGCCTTTTTACATGGATTTTATAGGTGGGATTAGATCCCTCCATGGACCTTCCAACCTAGGTCTCCATGCCTTATTGTGTGGCTGAGGAAGGGGTATACTAGGGGAGGTTGGGGAAGTATACGGGATTGTTCCTGTGGGTCTTCTCCTTGCCTAGTCATGTATCAGGGAGGGTGCATACTGGCACTTATTTACTTTTACAACAGCCCTTTGTATTGCATTCTTACACATTGATTGTACCCTTCGGGACTTACGAGGAGAGTACCAGTTGGGTTATTAGTTCCCTGATTGTACCCACTAGTAGTATGGGATGCCACCCAGGTTTGTTTGCTAGTAAACTTTATTTTCTATTTTCTAACTCTTATAGATACTTTTCGTGTACTTATTGTATTTTTTGTTATCCTAGATGTTATTGGTCTTGTATTTTATTATTGGACCTTCTTTTCACTTGTTTCAATGGAACTCTGGCTACGTGTTGCGTTGGGTCATAATTTACTCACTTCCAGCTCTTTCGGGTCGTATTTGGCTAGTGATTTTCCTTTGACCTATTGCTGGAAAATGCACACACTGATAGTTGACTCTGCACTGCACGCACTAGCTATTATTGTTGTTGCCTCTTTGTCATACATTACATATCACGCCTTATTTGTTGATTGATTATATTTTACCTTATCTATATTTACTGACGCATGGTAAACCTATGATGCCTGTTGGGTACCCATTTTTTTGTACTCATGCTACACTACCATATCTTTTCATGATGTAGGAACTAGTACGGGGTCTGTCGGCGGACATGATCGACTGCATCATATGGTACTTTCTAGAGATTCAATCAGCAGTTGGTGTCCTTGCTTGGCAGTTTTTCTATCAGTGTGGGAGCTATACTAGTTGGGTCTTGGATAGCTATTTCTCGTAGTTTTATCCACTCAGGGTTGTATTTTGTATTCATGTATATAGATGCTCTACATCCAGACACCAGGTTTTGGGAGTTATTTCTTGTTGGATTTTATATTTTAGATCTCTTTTATACCTTTCTTCTTTTCTTCTCCTTATTTTTCTATTTTTTTGGGTTTTGTTACTGGCCCACTTCTATCCACTTTGGGCCAGGATCAGGCTTCTCTGAAGGTGAGATATAGACGCCATCGCAACTCTATTTTTAAGTCATGACATGGACACTTCTTGGCCATCGCCACTCGAAGTGTGAAGGTACTAGTAGGTAGAGATGATGAGGTTACCAATGAAAGAAAGAAAGTTGTTAAAAAACCAATGAGATAGAGAAAGTGACAGAGGTTGTTGATCCTCTAAGTGTTGAAGATGTTGATCCACTTGATGATAAAAAGAAGGTGGCTACCCTATAAAATCAAAAAAAAAGGAGGTGATCCAAGTGATTATGTGGGAGGAAGTCTTCTCCTCCTAAGTCTTTGCCTAAAGTTAAGTTGCCATTTCCTTAAACGCAAAATAAGAAGGACGAGGAAGTGTATTTTAAAATGTTTCTGGAAATTTTTAACTCTTTGTCGGTTAACATCCCCTTGGTAGATGCACTGCTGTAAATGCCTGGGTATGCAAAATTTATGAAGAAATTGGTCACAATGAAGAGGAGTCTAGATTTTAAGATTGTGAACGTCTCCTAGTAATGTAGTGAAATCATGAACAACTCCTTTGTGGTAAAAAAAAGGACCGTGGAGCATTCACCATACCGTGCACAATTGGAGTATACGAGTTTTCTAAGGCCCTTTGTTACATAGGGGAAAGCATCAAGCTTATGCCATTAGATGTTTATTAGAGATTGGGACTTTAAAAACTCCAATCCACTACCATGAGGTTACTTATGAATGACTAGTTCATCAAAAGGCCAGAGGGAATTCTTTATGATGTGTTTGTGAAAGTTGGAAAGTTTATCTTCTCAACAGACTTTGTGATTTTTTACTTTGAGGTGGACATAGAGGTTTCCATTAGTCTTGGGAGACCATTCCAAGATACAAGGAGAGACTTAGTGGATGTTTAAAGGGGAGAGATGACATTCATAGTAAATAATGAAGTGGTTACTTTTATTTGTGTAGATCTATGAAAAAAAAAAATATGATTGGTAGGTGTTGTCAGTTATTAATGTGGTTGTCCATGAGATGGCTAAGGTGAATGAGGTTGAGAGTCTGGGAGAGTCATTGGATGTAGTTCTCCTAAATTGTGATTATGATGAGGTGCCGAATGTTGATGAAATGGTATTTGCACTGCATCGGTTTGGAACTTATCCAAGGAACCCAACCAAACTAGATTTGGACTTAAAAAATTTACATAGTCTGTGAGCTAAGCAATCTACTAAGGAACCTCCACAATTAGAGTTGAATGCTCTCCCAACTCACATTTAGTATGTTTTCTGGGAGGAAATGACACACTGCCATTATTGTGGCTGTAGATTTGAAAGAAGGGTAGGTTGAGGCCCTTACATCAGTTTTGAGGTGGTTCATCAAATCAATTGGATGGATCTTGGAAGATATTATAGGGATTCCACAGGGTATTTTTTCCCACAAAATCCTACTGGATCCTAAGACCAAGCCTAGTGTTCAGCACTAGCGGAGATTAAATGAGACTATGAAAGAGGTTGTGAAGAATGAGATCATTTAGTGGTTGGACTCTATATTGGTCTACCACATATCTAAAAGAAAATGTGTCAAACTAGTACAATGCGTCCCAAAGAAAGGAGGCATGAGTGTTGTTTTAAATGTAATGAAAGAATTGACTCCATTATGGCCTATCATGGGAGAGCGAGTTTGTATGGACTATCACAAGCTGAATGCGAGCACTGAGAAGGACTATTGATATTCATGGATTATATGTTAGATAGGTTGGACAGTCATAGTTGATATTTTCCTATGGATGGCTATTCCAGCTATAACCAAATCTCCATTGCATTAAAATATCAAGAGAAAACGACCTTCACTTGTCCATATGGTGCATTTACATTTAAGAGAATTGATTCAGACTTGTAATACACCCCTCAAATTTCTAAAGGTGTACGTTGTCCATCTTCTCTGACATGGTGGAGGATACAACAGAAGTTTTCATGGATGATTGTTTTATGGTTGGTGACTCCTTTAAGTCATGTTTAGAATATCTGCAAATGGTATTAGAAAGTATATGGAGAAAAATCTCTTCTTAAATTGGGAAAGTGTTACTAATGGTGAAGGAAGGGATTGTGCTAGGCTACAATATTTTAGAGAGAGTGCTTCATATTGATAAAGCTATGATCGAGATAATCACTAATCTCTCGCCTCCAACGTAGTTGAAGGGGTGAACATTTTCTTGGGTTATGAAAGTTTCGACCAGCGGGTGCTAATTTTTTTTTTCAAAGGTGGTCCTTCCTTTACCTAAAATTTGGAGAAGGAAGCCAAGTTTGTGTTTGATAAAAGTGTTTGGATGACTTGAATGCATTGAAGGAGAAGTTGACTATTGCTCCATTATCGTTTCTCTAGATTGGACAAAATCATGTGAACTTCTATGTGATGCAAAATGTCATGCACTGGAGGTAGTATTGGGCAGAAGAGGGATAAGTTATTCCATCCTGTGTACTATGCAAGAAAGACCATGAATAACGGCTAACAAAACTGCACAACAACTGTGCAACAATTGTTGGTAGTTGTCTTTTCTTTTGAAAAGTTTTGGGTGTACCTTACTAGTACGAAAGTAAGTACACATTTACCATGCTGCCATACACTATTTTATAGAAAATAAAAAGGCCAAACAAAAATTGATACGTCGGACCCTCTTACTTCAATGGTTTGACTTTGAAGTCACAGATAGGAAAGGATGTGAAAACAAAACAGCGGATCACTTAACTCGCCTGGAGAAAATTATGAGATATGCTGATTCCCAAGAGATTAATGAACATTTTCAGATGAGAATGTGATATTGGTCACTAGGGACATAGTCCCATGGTATGCTGAATTTTTTAATTTCATTATGTATGGATTGCTTTCTGATGGACTAACTATCCATCAAAGGAAATGGTTCTTGAATAAGGTGAAAGGGTATTACTACCTGCAAGAATAAGGTAAAAGTGGGTATTACCTTTCAAGTCATTCAAATGTGGTGAAGAATGAGGTGAAACAGGGTATTGCCCTTTCACCTCATTCAGCTCTTGAAGAATGAGGGTATTACATCTTGGGAGGCAAGCCAAGTGTTTTTTTAATTTCTCTTTTTTTATTGTATTTGCATGATGGTGTGATAAGTGTGGAGGGAAGAAAGACTGGAAGTACAAAAAAAAAACCAAGGCGAGAAGCTCAAAGTAAGAATACAAGACCCCTTCCTGAATAGGTTTGTGAATGGTCGACTATGTAGTTGAATCACTGAAAGTTCTTTCCAAGAGCTGAAGATTCTATCAACTGGAATGATGCATTTCATATCCCGTATGTCATAGACATGATCTTCGATATGACTTGCATCGTAGATTATGCACACAACCTCACATAACGGGAAGACTTGACACTTAAAAGTGTTTATAATTTTCTTGAATTTAATACAACAGTTTGCCTTATATAACATTCTTTTTGTAGTTACTTAAGAAAATAAACCATAAGTATCTCCACAACTCACAATTGTGATCACTATTCTCTAGATTCTTATCATTGTATTTATGAATTCTCATCAAGTCTTACAACTCGCCTACTGGTTAGAAAGTTCATTAGTTTTCTTAAATTTTGGAACATGATGACTAGCCCAGGTTATTCCCTATGATTTGTAAAATGATGTGTGAAGTTTAATCTCGACTATCTTTAACTTGTGATTGTTGTTGAATATGAAAGCATGTGAACCCTTTAGTTGTTCTTGAATTGGAATATAATTATGTGTAGGAGTTATTTTGCTTGAATTTTGTTTGAATACAAAGCATGCTTGTTATAATTACAATTGTTAGGATGTGGGGAAGTCTGAGTACCATAGTTTGTAAGTTAAACACAAATTGTAATTAAAGTGAATACAATATTTGGTGATTATTGTGTTTTAAAACCGAAATTGGTGTGGGTTAATACATAGGGAAGTCATTAATAACTTTGTTTTGATGTTTCGAATGATATCCGCATTTTTTTATCTTCCTCTAAAAAATGCTTTATAACTTGCTTGGGTTTGTTGTGTAATTAAATTTTCAAAGAAACTAGGGTTGTGTAATAATTTTCCAAAATAGCAATGCAAGATGTACAATCCATAAGTCGTGGATTTGATATATGAGCCGCAAAATATGCACTTCTGTCATCCAAATTACTAGTAAGTCCCTAGGTGTTGGGATTCATAGATGCCAAATCAGCAACTCATTGAATAGGAAACCAGGCATCATAGAATATATTGGGTACTCACCGAACATGATTGTCGATGTCTAGTTCTTATAGTTTTCCTAACTCTTTTTTCAATATTGATTAGGTGTGGGAAGAAAACATTTTGTAAACAAGAAATCAAGGAGGGTTAGAGTTGAAAGAACACCACCACCCGAATCACTAGAAAATGAATATAAGGAACAGGTTCAAACAAATAAGAAGCTCATCCTACAACTCCGATACACAGGAACTTGGAACACATAGTGGTAGTGGAAGACCCATCTAAAAGAAAATGAGGGGAAGCGAACATAGAACAAAGCACATAGAGTTTTAATACTCTTGTAGTTTTGGGCTAAAGGACTATTATCGAGGAGAAGCGGTTGGTTACAGCGAGAATATTTAGGTAGTATGGTAGCTTGTTGCACAGAGGTTTAGGTGGTATCTTTCAAAAACTTTTGAAGTACAGACCAACAGCAGTGAGAAAGTTTTACAAGGCATATAATAAGTATCTACTTAAGAAGAAGAGGGGGCAGAAACATCTCATGTTGAGTATGGCAAGATTCAGGGGGTTGAGGTATAGTGCAATAATGCTTCTATTAATAAAGTCTTGGGATGCCTATAATTTTCATCACTTATACTCTAGAAGATACTAGGATCATTGATAACCTAAGACTATGGTTAGCACCCCTACTGAGTGATAGGAAACCTATGTGGTTGGAGCATGGGAATGATATACAGAAGGCGGAGGTACATGCAGTTTCCCATTATTGGCTTAACTTCAGGTGTTCCAACTTGATCCCAGTTACCCACGAGATAGTTCTTAAAACTCATACAACAATACTAGTGGGTTCCCTGATAGACAAGAACATGATAAACTTAGGGATGATCGTCATGATTGTTATAGACACTAGAGCAGCACAAATAGGCACTGTTATTCTTATACTGGTTTTGGTTTCATAGATGTGTAGGAAGGCAAGGCTTCCATTCTGGGCTTCTGATTTAGAGTTTGAGGCATAGTCCACTATTGGCTTCCAGAGAATTTTTATTTAGATAAGACAACAACGGGCTATAACAAATCTTCCCTAGCAGTTGGACCATCTTTATTGATACTAGGAGTGCTGAGAGTACTACTACTAAGGATGCACCAGTTAAGGCATCTTCATAGCCTACTACCATTAAGACTACTATAGATCCTTTGGTTCAGCATTAGGCTTCACAATAAGCTTCACCCTCTACCACTCTTATACCCAGACTATCACATGGGGACATGTTATGCATTAGAAAATTGGATAATAGTTCCAACTATGGAGTCTAATAACTTATGTAGAGGACAACCTTATTAGCGAAGCAGTTTCATACGGAGTTGGAAAAAGCTCTACAAAAGGCTATGACACCCATCATTATTGGGTGTCAATTGTTTCGCGACCTTCTTGATAGCTAAAATAATAGGATTAGCTCATTTGGGGAGAAAATGTATGAGTTGATATACTAGAGACAATATACCTATGAAAAAAATGTTATAGATTTACAGAGGTAGTCACTCAGATGAGGGTTGATCTAACGACTTTGACATCGACTGACTATCTCTTTATTAAAAAGAGTACACAACCTCCACCATCCACTCTGGCTTTAGGTATGCCTATTAATCCTACTTTTGTCCCTTGTTGTGTTATTCCTAAGGCTACATTTGATACTGCTACTCCTACTAGAGTTGAGGAGGTTGACTTGGTAGATGGTAGGGATGATGATGCTAATGCGGATGTCACCATAGAGGATGACGATCAGATTGATTTTTGTGACACTACTGAGGGTCAGACTGTTGATATGTATATTGGGATAAAAGACTTAAATCTTATTGAGAGAGAGATGATTGAGCAAGATTTTATGTAGGAGGCACTATGCAATCCATTCTAAATATATCCTATAAGGGACTAGTGGATTGAAGGACACCGAGACCCCAACTGATGAGACTTGTGATTAGATTATGCTAGGCCCCCCTCTTACTCTTTGTTTTGATTATCTCTTTTGGTATTGATGAAATTGATTTATTTAGCTGTTACGAATATTTTTTGGTGTTCTATATATTTCTAGGCTATTTCTATTTAGGATATTATTATTTCTAGTTCATATGATGTTGATGGTTTGTATAAATATAATCTTATTGTGGTTGTATGCATTATTTGGGTTGTTTATTTTCATATTATTTGATTTTTTTTAGTTTCTCTTTTTTTTTTTTTGATTCGTAGTTTCATAATAAAGGGCCCCCTACAAGTTGATATGATGCATTGAATAAAAGAGTCCTATAATTCTTTCATTCATATTGAGTTGTAGTGAGTCAAGAATTAGATAGTGCCATTTAGACTCAACTCGTACTGTCATAGGCATTATGCATCATTGGAGCCCATCATTATGATTTGTGATAAAAGCTGAACTCTTGAAATATTATGTTATGAAATTAGTGTCTTGCATTGTTTGTGATATTATAGTGTAGTATATGTGCAATGAATGTGGTAGATGTTTTACACTCTGTTAGCTGTGGATGACGCTTTTAGTGAATGCACTGTGTGGTGAGTTATTTCAAATGGATTTTGTGCTGGAGGAAACCTAGAACTTTTTTTTTTGCTCTACTTCTAGTATACTAGGGAAAATTAGAGAAACATAAGACGCCTATTAAACTAAAATTAGCTTGAAACTTAGTGAGTTTTTGTATGAAACATAGGCTTAACGCCTAAGTTCGAGGTGTTATCTTAGTGGGATGTGACTTGGAGTTGAGAAATGGTTAGGTTCGTGATACTTGTATCTCACAGATATAATAATAATAATAATAGATTAATAATTCTTCTTTATTTTGAAGCATATTCTCAACACTTGTAAATACTCTTGAGTTACTGTAAAGACATTTGTAAAAATTTAAGGTAATAAAATATGAGAGAAACACAATCACTGAGTAGGAGCAATAGTTGAACAAGTTGTGATCTTAGTAAGAGAATAGGTTAAGCTCAGTTGTTCGAGTTAGTAAGGTCACTTTATCCATAAATGTAATCCAACTTAACCCACAAACCATAGTATAATCTATGTAAAGACCTTTGTGATCTCTGAATTAACTAAACTGCAAGTGTTGAGGTGGATCATACGGGTAAGCCAATATTATTATAATCTAGTACAAAATCATATATGTGAGAGTGAGTGCTTGCATCATTAAATCCTTATGTGATATGCACTTATTTTGTTAAAAGGGACTTCTTTTCTTTAAGGGAATGTTACTTGAATGCACCAATCTAACAAGTGTTTCTTGATGTCTATGAGCATAATGAATTCTTAGGGACACACTTAGTCAATGCTTGAACCTTTTCATTCAAGGCATGAATGTTCACGTCATTCAGGTTTGATAAGTTTCATATGGGTGAACTGATGTTTGAATATTGATGCTAGTCCTGAAATTTCCCAATAATACCAATCGTAGTCTTTAAAGGTTGCTGGTTGTTGTTGATTTTCTTGAGGACGAGTAAAAGTTTAAGTGGTGATGAGTCGGCATATTACCACTTATTAAGCCAACTCTTTGGTGGAAATTGATCTCCTCAATGCCTTTTTGATAGTGTTTTAACCTTTTTTCATGAAATTTTAGTAGGAATGCAATCTTGACCTGATATATGATAAGAAAGTGCAAAAGAAGGCAAACACTTAAGAAAATAGAGCAAAAAGAGGCTAAAGTGCATATTTCTTATTCAGCGAGTCACAAAACATGTAAAGGGAATTGCGGATCAAGTCCAAAAATCATAGATTATGCATACCAATCACCCCAAGTAGTAGTGAGCAAGGATAAATATGTGAAAATTCCACAATTCGCAAATTTGACATGCAATCCAAAGAGGCATCGCCAGGATTACCAAAATGTGATGAGAACAACTAGAAAATCAGAGACCAAGTCAATAAATTCTATGCATCACAGACCATGTCAGTGATTTTAGATTTTAAATTGGCATATTTTAAAATTGGTCAGCGATCCAACTAACTCCGCCAATGCTGCTCCAAGTAAAGCTTAAGTTTGTGTTTGCTCCAAGTTAGGTCAGTTATAAAAGGCCAGAATTTACAGTTTGAAGTAGTTATTATATGATAAAGTTTTTTTCTTAGTTTTTTTTTATATTCTCAAGCTAGGGTTTTAGTTTTACTCATTCTTGAACATTCAAATGTTGTAATCTATTTGTGGAAGTTCAAGGTGGAAGACAAAAGTTTTCATGGTAGATTTTATATTATCTATGAGTAGCTAATTTACTTGTCTAGGGGTCTATAGGAATGGGGTGAACTTGAATACAGGTGTAATGATAGATTTCTAACAGTATTAACTTGCTAGTGTGGGTTCAATCACATTTCCATGTTTTGTGTATAGTTAGAGGTTGAAAACTCTAATGGTTCTTAGGTTTATCTTATGGCTTAAAATATAATGTAACATATGGGGGTAATGAGATTGACAATAATTTTGTTCATAATCATCTAGTAGTCGATTCTAGATATAGACACAACTAGTTGAAATGCAAGGTAGGTGAAAGTGAGATCATAATAGGTTTCTGATAAGAACTCTATGTCCTAAAACATGTTACTTGACTGAAAGGAAGGTACTACTGGAAATAACCTAGTTTACCCACCCAGTTAATTATGAGTTACAAATCAAATTGAATACCATGTATGCTTTCCCCAGATGTTACACACTCCTAAGCATCCTTCTCTATTATTAAATAACTTCAAAAAAATAACCTTTTTTGATAACACACCTTTTCCAATAGTAATAAATCTTTACCTTTGCTACAAATTCTCCCCACATTTATTTTTCTATTGCTAATAACCATAAATACAACTTGTGGTGATTCCTTACACTTCTAGTGATGTAGCAATTAGTTCCTTGTGGATTCGAACCCCACCTTAGTTGGGAAATTATATTGACAATGATTGACTGTATCATCCTAGGTATTGTTGAGTGTTATCAATAAAAAAGATGGTGATCAAATTTTGGTGCAACTTAAAGATGAAGTCCATAAGCTTAAAGTGCAAGTTTTATCCAAAAGGGGAGATAGAGTTCTTTATTATCAGGATCGCATGTGTTTTCCAGTAGTTGATGGTTGAGAGAGAGGATTATATCAAAGGATCATAGTTCCTAATATTCTTTTCATCCTTGAGATACAAAGATATATAGAAAAATAAGAGAGGTGTATTTTTTGAAAGGTATGAAGAGGGGCCTAGTCAAGTTTTTGGCTAAGTGTCCTAATTGTCAGCAAATGAAGGTAGAGCACCCAAGACCAGAAGGTGAGATGCAGCACTTTGAGATTCCGCATGAAAGTAGGAGGTGATTAATATAGACTTTTTTACTGGTTTACCATTATCTCGGAGATGTGATTCTATATGGATGATAGTAGAACTAATGACTAAGTCTGATCACTTCATACTGGTTCACACTAGCTGTTTGGCAAAGCAGTATTATAAAGTGTATCTACAACAGATCATTTGCATACATGGTTTTCATTTGACTATCATTTTGAATAGATGACCATATTTTACATCTCAGTTTTGGAGGTCATTTCAAAGGGGTCTTGGTACCCAAGTTAAGTTAAGTTAAGTACAACTTTCATTCGCAGACAGATGACCAGGATGAGGGGAATATTTAGACCTTGGAGGTTATCTTGAGGTCATATGCAATTAATTTCAAGGAGAAGTAGGATACGAACCTACCTTTGATTGAGTTTGCATACAAAACATATATCATTCGAGTATTCATACGACCCATTTGAGGAATTATATAGGAGGTTGTGTAGGTCTCTAACTAGTTGGTTTAGGGTTTGTGAGACGGTTATACTAGGGATAGAGTTTGTTCTTGATATTATGAAGAAAGTCCAGAATATTCAATAGAGATTGAAGATAACCCAGAGTAGGTTGAAGTCCTATGCATATATAAGAAGAAAAGAGTTAGAGTTTGATGAGGGTGATTAGGTGCTTCTGAAGGTGTCTCCTAGATTTTGTAAGAATGGTAAGTTGAGTCCAAGGTATATTAGTCCTTATCAGAGTATGAGGAGAGAAAGAAATGTTTCCTATCAACTTGATCTTCTAGAAAAGTTAGCAGCGGTTCACCGATTTTCCAAGTTTCCTAGAAATGCATGAGTGATCTATGTTTGATCATTTCAATCGAGGATACTGGTAATTGTGATAGTTTTACTGATGAGGAGGTCCTCATTAGAATTCTTGATAGACAGGTCCACAGATTGAGAAACAAAGAGGTAGAGTCAGTTAAGGTTTGCTAGAGGAACCAGTCAGTTGAGGGAGCAACATGGGAGATAGAGGACTACATGGTGATTAGATACCCACATTTATTTCCTTATAGCTTCACTCCTTCTTGAGATAATAACATCTCTATCCATCTTATGTCTGTCATAGTTAATGAATATGTAGCCTATAGAATTGCATGAGGCCATTAAATATATTCATGCATGAGTTGAGTAAAGCCAATGTTAGTTGAGGTAGTAGTACATGAGTCCCTATTTGTTCAATTATGTGCTATTTGATGAGTTTCTAATGTTGAGGTTAGTTATTGCATTTTTCATGTATTTTAGCTGAGTTATTAGCAAAATGATGTTTTTTTGGTTGGTATGAGGTTAGGGGTAAATTCCGTAGTAAGCTTGTTTGCTTCTTAGAACTTTTCCTTTTTTTCTATGGATGAATTCTGTTGGACCAAGATTGGTTCACGAGAATCGTCCCTTCATGTTTTGATTGATGACAAAACCGTTAAGATGAAGATTCGATGTTAATGGATCTCCTAAAAATGCATGGATGTTGTAGAAAAAGCCATTCTAAGCAAAGGAAGCACTTCGGGCTAAAGTGAACAAAATTTAGAACATTCCGACTACTGAAAGTGCAACTTTTGTAAAGAAACAGAAGGACTTTACTCGAGTAAAAGGGGATTTTACT
>JBDJHY010115156.1:0-13697 GCA_039654485.1 Withania somnifera
AATAGTACCTATCAGAGAAAGAAGGGAACAACAAAGTCTACTAGAAAAAAAACCCGACCGATACCCCATTCTACCGGTAGATACACCCAAGAAACCAAGTAACTCAATAGTTACTCCCCCCGTAAGTCCTAAAGAATACAAGTCAATGCATAGAGATGCAATGCAAAGGGGTGATGGAAAAGTAAACAAGTGCTGCTGGCATGCTCCCTCTTTGTCATACTCCCGAATCAAGAGGGACCCATAAAGGACTCAAATTGCATACCCTGTAAATAAGGGTCAGCATGCTCCCTCTCTGGGATACTCTTGAATCAAGAGGGACCCACGAAGAACTTGAACCACATACAACGTAGATTAGTGCTGACATGCTCTCTCTCTGGGATACTTCTAAACCAAGAGGGATCTATAGAGGACTCAAACTGCATGCCACTGCTCTTCCATATATCCCTTTCTTAGGTTGCGCGTCATGCCTTAAGAATCGACCCAGGTCGTTAGGGCCCATGGAGGGATAAACCCGCATGCAAACCTCATAACCAACCCATTAATGGTATAGTCATCATGGAAAAATGTCAAATTTCGGGCTCAACCTGTATATCATTATCTCAGTGGAATTCAAGTCCAACTAAATAGGTGAATTAAAGTGTAGTGAAATCCCAACTGCAGGCAATAAGGCAATACCCTAAAAATTCGAGTGCCAGTGATAAAATAGAATAGGTGGTGTGAGAAAATAGCTCTATACTTCCACCGTAGTCGTGGATATACATAATGTATAAGAAATTAATTTTTGGTTATTAATTTGTCAAAATTCAGTTACCTTTAAACTATCAATGCATGCTCATGACATAGAGTCAGTCAATAGGCTCAACTTGTCTAAGGATTCCATAGGATGACTGCCAAGTCCTAGTCACAAGGTACATCCTCTCCTAGCCCAACTACAGTTCCAATCTAATAGTAATCGCACCAAAATGCCACAACTGCCCATAGGTCTTCTCTTAAGGGCCAAGTACACACATATACAGGGGAAAATACAAAGCTATCGTAGCTTAGTCTAATACAACTCACTCCTAGGCTCACACCGAGCTAGGGAATGATATCATTACCCAGGGCTGCTACCTACCCAGCAAAGCCGTATCCGTCTAGGTATAATGTCATCACATAAGGAAACTACTATATAACATCGCCGTAACTGGCTAGGTACGATGTCATCACATAAGACAGCTAACTATCCAGTCTAGCCATATCTGGATATCTATGGTCAAGTGTACACACATGCCTTAATCATATAAAACATCTCAAGTAGAACACAGAATAATCAGCCTACCTAGATCGTCTATAAAGCCACCAATTTAAATCATGGGATAGCTACTAAGCTCTAATCATTAGTATAATCCCTACAAACCAATCTATGTTATAGAGTCAGTGTACAAATGATACACACCAAAGGTTTTTACTCTTACCCCAACTATACTATGTTCCAAAGTTGGCGTGAGACATGCAGGTAGGGCACCATAGCCCCAAGTAAGTAACCAAGCTACACGTTAACTAAGTAGGCTATAAGCCAGAAGAATAAGTATATTGGGACATGACTAATAATCCCATCCCTGAAATGGTGCTTTATCATACATATCTTACACTATACCCAATCTAAAGAAAGTAAACTGTAACCCACTTGGATTTTGCCAAGAAGCATGCATAAATATCCAAAGAATCAAGTATAAAGATCGAATTTATGCAAAGATAGAACAAACATAACCCATTGTCAAGATGAATAAAATAAAACCCACATTGCTATATAAATAACGAGATCGATATCCAAATTTAAAACAGGTCCATAAACCCTAATAGCTTGAGAAAAATATTTATATCAATATGTAGAATGCAACTCATACATCATATGGTACAAAATAGGGCTCAAACTCATGGTAAGAAAACAAGATATAAGCTGGGGAAGTTTAAGATTACAGAAAACTTTGCAACTTAAGAGAAAACAAGAAATTATCCTATACAAATGATCGTAGAACCACCGAAATGAGTTTCTATGAATTTAATCTTGAAAAATGACCTTCAAAGGAGCTTTAAAGATCAGTAGCAATGGAGAAAATTCAGAAAAGATTGAAGAAAATTTGGGGTGAATCTTTTCTAAATAAAGCCATCGAGTGCCGCTTTATCCACCAAAGAGTCCGATTTTTTGACCCTGACCAATTTATTAATTGATTGGCCAATTTATCAACCACCGATTATTGGTCACTTGGCTGATAAATCGGTCTTCACGGCTAATTTTGATAGATTTTCCAAAAAGTTTCAAAAGTCACACGGAATGAAAATAGAGTCCAATTCTAACACTCCATCTATGAAATCTTTATATAATCGATATTTCAGACGCAATGGAAATGATAAAAAGATGATTTGATATCATATAAGATGAGTAAGGCCAGAAGAAGATATACTTATAAAGGAATTAATCTATAAAACTACCAGGGAACCAACCTACCGATTCCAAAAAGTCACAAATGACTTAGTGCAGTTACAAAAACACTCTAAACGTGTAGAAATTACGGGAATCACGGAAATACCCCTCGAGGGCATTACAACATCCATTATTAAAGAAACTTTTTTCCTCAAAAGTTACGAAGGAAGCAGTACCCAAAATTGAAATTAACAAGAATGCAACATTCATATGACTCTTCCATCAATAACTCCCACAAGATATTCAACACAAACTAACGAGTCATCCAATTAACTGACACTTAACAAAATATATGGGATGAATTTGGTATAAAACAACGAGGCACAAAGATATGGATGGAATATGGTGTACTTACACTAACTCGAGGGTAGGTCCAATCTGTAAACAACCCCGCTAATCTGCTTGTGATCTTATATGGTCCTAACTGAGCCCTACAAATATCAAGTCTTAGTTACTAACCTTAAGAAACAAGGTCTATAATCTGTGTAGCCCTTTTGTTTAATCTTTGCTATCCGAAATCTACCCAGGTAGGTTTGACTCTATCTGAAGTATCTCAAATCAAATCAGAAGTATGAGGTCGAATCTCAATACTACTAGACCCATCACTCGGTGATCGGTGATGTATACTGTACAATGCCTGGAATGGTGCTATCTGAATGCGGAAATGGTGGCTATCACTATACGAAAACTCTACCAAAGCTAAATACTAATCCCAGCTATTACTAAATTAAAAAACACAAGCCCCGAAGCATATCCTGGAGTAGCTTAATGGTTTACTCAGATCGTCTGTCTGCCTGTGGGTGAAAAGTTGTACTCAAAGCTACCTCTTCACCTATCTCGTGTTGTACAGTCCTCCAGGACAGTGAAGGAAATCGCAAATCCATATCTGATATAATAAAAATTGACACCCTATGAAGACAAAAAATATCCCTAACTTACAAAATAACAAGTCTCTCAGCACCCCAAGAAGATGAAGTCAGTAGAGAGTGAGAGGATTTGGTCAATCATTCTATAATGATCCCTGTACAATCATGACCCTTAGAAGTAAGAGAGGGTACAAAACAAAATCAATGATAATCTACTCCTACTCCCACTCAGAAATAGGGAGTCGCTGTAACACACAACCTGTACTGCGATGCTTGAACATCACCTGCTGGTAGTTCAAGCATTGGGAAACAAACCTTGAATGTCATTATTTGAACACTAGAATAGCAAATATTGTTATATAAAGCTGTAAAGAGGCCAAATGTCAACCTCAACTACTACTATGATCGAGGACACAAGCTTGCAATATATCCTGATGTGTCTAAAAAATCTAATCGTACCGACTGCCAGTCTGTGGGTGAAAAATCAGTACCATAATATCCTCAGCGAATCAAGATATGAATAGGGTACCACTGTAGGATAACAAGAATTGGAATCTCATATAATAAAAAAAATACTAGAAGCATGAAGGTAACAAGACCTTCTACACATCCCTGCTATGCCCAAGTGTATGGAATATCTGGTACAATGGGCCTCACAAGGAATGGTCTGAATCAAATTATTGATCCTGGAGCTTCAAGGACCAATGCCTATCTATAAGGTACCATCATAAACTAATGAAAATCTGCAAAAGAGATCCCAAGATTACGAGATCCTTGAGTATCATTGACTAACAACATCACCAAAAAGGCAGTCGACATCAGCCGGCTAACCAACAATATCAGGTACCATAAATAGAGGCTAGCCTTAATTGTAAAAACAACTTTACTCTTGGCTTGGAACAGAAAACCACAAGGACTATCTGAACCCTGATCATCAAATCAGTCCATCAACCCAAAAAGGCATTTGTTACATAAGTAAATAATCACCTGAAGATACTCTATCGTACTACCCACACATTGATAGTAAACTCAAATCAAGATGTAAGCTCAGCTACCATAGTCTCATATTAAATGGTATAATAGGCCATGTGGTCGCTCTACCCAAAAGACGAATACCCCTATATAAGTGAATATCACAAACTGAGAACAGAGATAAACTTCATCTACTTGTAACTTTTTATAGTTAAGCTCTATAACTCAGAACCTGAAAGCCTACCAACTTTCATACAAAGAACCCAATCATGAAACTAGATCATAACCTAACATAAAACAATCACTGGTCCAAACACAAGAGATCATAATAGAAACCACATCAATATCGACTTAGAGAATCAAGCCTACACTACCTCATCAACATACTAGGACTTGAAATAAATCACATAACTGAGCGTATGAAATCCTCTGGGATGCTACAACCTAAATACACCACCAAAGGAGCATGGTCGTCTACTAGAGTAATTACATGTCTGCAGGTTCAAACACTAACCATATGAAATCATAACCGAGGGAACCCAACAGATAATAGACAACCCCATTTAAACCTGACATAACAAAGGACAAAGATAAAACCCTAGCAATCAATCTATAACCGAAAAAAACAAACAGAAAGAGAGATTCATTTACTCATAAAAACTGCTCACTCTTGTCCTCTAGATCCAATTAATAGAAGTCACAAATAACATAGTTCAATAATCTAGAGCTACTAAATAGCTCGCGATCGAGAAAGATCACTATAGGATAACAAGGAATCTTCCCCCAAGAATGAAGAAACTGCAGACCCACAATGCTAAAAGTCACCCCAGAGGGATTGACTACCCGACCTGAACATAAGACATATCTCAACTGACAAAGGCCTAAGGACCCCTATCAAACTACCGAGATACATTGATCATGGCTAAGGTATCATTGTAACAATCCTAAATATAGGGAGAATAAGGTAACCTACCCATGCCCAACAAAATCACTAAGGCCATCTATCACAGAAGGCCCAACTCCACTATCCAACAACATCTATTGGCTAAACTAGCTTGACAACTCAGATTCCTTGCTAAGATCCACCACTAAAAGTTACCTCATACATGGGAAACAAAAAGAACCTACGAATAATATCCACCACCTAGGGTAGAACAAGGTGAGGGTGATCAAATCACAACTGGGATATAGTAAGGTCCACCTAACAAAGGAACTCAACCCCATAATTGCAGGACCAAAACATAAGAAGGACCCACAGGCACCTCCCTAGGCTAAAAGGAAAGAATCAACTTTCTAATAGAAATCACAACCATGGCTCTACCGAAAAACCATATAATATAGGGCTACAACATTAAAGAGGATAAAAATAAGGCCTAAACCTAGTTTATAATACCATATCGACAAGTCTAAGGTCAGTAATCTAACATAGATAGATCAAGAAAGAAATAACTCTGAGTCACACCCAAGTCAACATATGTCAAATAGGCAGGGAATGAAGTAAAATTGAGTCATAAATAGAGCTCGAAGGTAGTTCACCCTAACCACCCTTCCCAAGGCCACTAGATGAAAACAAAGATTCTGCTGACTATCCTGACCAAGGCATCCACAATCGCGATACTTTCTGGCTAAAAAACTAAGCCCTATGCAATCATAAAAGAACCACTAATACCATAATCCACCATAAATAGCTGCAGAGGTGAGGCTATAATCACTGTCGATTGCATGGCCTGGCACTGCAGACGCCCTCTGGCCTAGTGACCTAGCTCCCAACAGTCATAATAACCCAATCCTTCTCTAAATAGGACTAAAATTAAGCTACTATAGCCCTGCGAACCTAGAAATACACCCCTAATAGGTGGACTACTCTAAGTACTCAGGCCTCTGTCGGATGACTTAGAAAAAATCCTTATATACTGACTAAACCAACCCAACTAAATCGATTGTTGCCGCCAAAATCTCTATATATCATACCACTCACAAATTGGACATTACTAAAATCATTACGATAACTCAAATGAAGAAATATATGGGTCAGACCCAAACTCTAGCTACTCTGCCCAAGATACTATGACAAAAGAACCCTGGGAAAGGGGAAATTCGTGGCCTCATATTTGAACCCTCCACCTATAAAGAAATCCCTAGGATGCTCATTCCACATATCCTAAGATAGATCATAACTAGACCTCATCTCCCAGTAAGCTTCTTGATCACCAATTCCATAGGTCTCACGACAAGCCTTCTCAAGTGCCACAAACCATCCAAAGATCTATACAAGGTTATGTACTGACACTACCAAGTCTCTAACATCATAAGGAGCGGTCAAAATAATTCTTTGATGAAATTCAATATCCTTCCATATCTCGTAGCATATATTATAGGGATATGTCTAGTCAACCTGCCCAACTATACTGCATAGTCCTAGATGGTTAATGAACCTTTCTAAGAACCAATCAAACTCATCCTCAACCAATAATCCTCGCAAGACACCCACTGGTGCTTCTAAATAGACCCTGTCACTCTGCGATATTAACATGGAAGAAACCTCCCGCTAGAGCCTAAGTGAGTCCCACTCAGTGTCTGATGGTATACTCTTCTAACTCTCCATTCTAATTCTGAACTCTGAGATTGCTCACAGGTATCTTACTGGTGCCCAAAGAGGGCCTCTTCCTAGTCATATGGAATGAGTAGAGCAGAAAGAAGTAATAGGAACTCAATGACCATACACACAAGTAAGGAGTTAAGAAGTGAGAGTCTTCCCTAAAGAGATTCCTGTAGCCTCCCAAAGATAGGATATGTACATCTACATACCAATTCGCAGGATTCGACCAAACACTTGATCCTATAGCCAGACACACAACTGATCCTAGAGCTCTGGTATCACTCTAACATAACTTGAAAAAATTGAGTTGTGATGGAATCTACATCCCATTTGTATACAAGCCTAACCCTGGCTCAGAGCGTAAAACTATGGACCAGTACCATAGAACTAAAATAAAATAGAAGGGAGATGAAAAGAAGGAACAATAATAGAAAATGAATATATAAAATCAAAATAACTCCTCATAATCGGGTATCGTAGCTGTAGAGCATTTATATACAGAAAAGGTAGAAAATACAATCCCCAACGGGGTAAAAATTATAAAATAGCTATCCAAACCCCAGTTAGAACAACTGTAGAGATAGAAGGAGGACTGTCCAGCATGAACGCCGACTGCTCACTGAATATCCTGAAACATCACCAACCTATCTTGCATGATCGTATTCATCTTGATGAATCATACTAAAACGCGCATCACAGAAAGATGAATAAGTGTGGCATAAGTGCAAAAAATAATGCCTACAATAGGTATCATAGATCGATCGAGCAAAAGAAAGAGTAACAAGGTAAATAGAAATCAAGAGTAAATACTACAGTCGTACATAATGTATAGCAAAAATCGGGTGAATACATAATAGCCAGTACATGCAGTGTAGGGGTCAACTATCAGAATGTATAGTATTAGCTAACAAGTATGGAGGAAAGCCACAATCATGGTATCCCACACAAAAATTAGGGCATAAGAAGATATTGACCAAACGTGACATATACCTAGAGCTCCAACATAACTAGAACACAGAAAGACCGATAAAAGAATATAGCACCATCAAAAGGCTAAGTTAACAACAAATACAACAAGTGCACTAACAGTACCTATTAGAGATATAAGGGAACAAAAAGTCTACTAGAAAACAAACCCGGCTGAAACCCCATTCTATCGATAGGTACATACAAGTAACCAAGTAGTCCAATAGGTACTTCCCTCGTAAGTCCTTAAGAGTACAAGTCAATGCAAAAAAATGCAATGCAAAGGGGTGCAGGAAAAGTAAATAAGTGTTGGCATACTTCTTCTATGGGATACTCCCAAATCAAGAGGACCCGTAGAGGACTCAAACTGCATACCACGTAAATAAGGGTCAGCATTCTCCCTATCTAGGATACTATTGAATCAAGAGGGACCCATCGAGGACTCAACCATATACCACACAGATCAGTGCTGACATGATTCCTCTTTGGGATACTCCCAAACCAAGAGGGACCCATGGAGGACCTGAACCGTATGCCACTACTCTCCTGTATCCCCTCCTTTGGGCTACGCATTATGACCTAAACATAGTAACCTAGGTCGGCAGTGCCCGTGGAAGGACTTAAACCCACATACAAACCTCGTAACTAGCCTACCAATAATATAGTCATTCGAGAAAAATATTAAGTGTCGGGCTCAACCCATATATCAATCTTAGTGGAACTCAAGTCTAGCTAAATAGGTGAATTAAAACTATAGAAATTCGAACTGCTACCAAAAAGGCAATACCCTAAAAGTTTGAGTCCTAGCGAGAAAATAGATCAAGTGGTGCGAGAAAATTACTCCATTATTCTACCACTATCATGGATAAATATAATGTATAATAAATCAATTTTTGGTTATTACTATGTCAAAATCCAGTTACCTTTTAAACTATCAATGCATGCTCACAACATAAAGTCAATCGATAGGCCCAACTGGTCTAAGAACGTTAACTAAAATTCATAGGATGGTTTCTAAGACCTAGTAATAAGGTACATCCTCTCATAGCCCAACTATGGTCCCAACCCATGAGTAATCGTACCAAAGATGCCACAACTACTCGGTGGATGCCCCTTAAGGGCCAAGTACACACATATATAGAGGAAAACACGGAGCTATCATAGCTTAGTCTAATACAACTCATTTACAGGCTTCCACGACATGATATCATCACACAGGGCTACTGCCTACCTAGAAAAATCGTATCCGTCTAGGTACAATGTCATCACATAAGGCAACTAACTATCCAACATAGCCGTACCTGGCTAGGTACGATGTCATCTCATAAGGTAGCTAACTATCCACCCTAGACATATCTGACTATCTATGGACAAATGTACACACACTCCCTAATCTTACACAACATCTTTGACAAAATACAAAATAACCAGTCTACCTTGATCAAGTCTAAAGCCACCAAACTAAATTATGTTATAGCTACTAAGCTCTAATCACTAGTATGATCCTCTCCCAACCAATCTAAATTCCAGAGTCAGCGTATAGAAAATACACACCAAAGGTCTTACTCTTCCCTAACCATAATATTTTCCAAAGTCGATGTGAGAGACGCGGGTAGGGCACCATAGCCTAGGTAAGTAACCAAGATACAAGCCAGTTAAGTAGGCCATAGGCTAGAAGAATAAGAATATTGGGGCACTTTACCGTACATATACTACACTAATACCTAGTCTAAAGAAAGTAGATCATAGCTTACCTGGATTCTGGAAATATCCTCGAGAAGAATGTCTAAATATCTAAAGAACAATGTACGAAGCTAGAAAAAAAAATAATCCACATGTCAAGATGAGTAAAATAAGACCTATATTGCTATATAAATAGTGATTTCTAAATTGAAACTAAAAAAGGGCCCGTAAGCCCTAATAGCTCAAAAAAAAGTGTTTATACGAACATGTAGAGCATAAATCATACATTATATGGTATAAAATAGGGATAGAGAACTTTATATGTTACAAGAAACTTTGCAACTAAAGAGAAAACAAGAAATTATTGGTAGAAATGATCGCAGAACCACTGTAATGAGTTTCTACGACTTCAATCTTGAAGAAGGATATTAAAAAGACCTTTATGGAGCTCCAAAGATTAGTAGCAATGGCAGAAATTTAGAAAAGATTGAAGAAACTCTAGGGTGAAACTTTATTAAATAAAGGCACTGAGTGCCACTTTATTAGCCAAAGTGGACGATCTATCGGTTTTTCGGATAATTTATCGGTCACTTGGCTGATAAGTCGGTCAACGTGACTGATTTTGACAAGTTTCTTGAAAAGTTTAAAAAATTACACTGAATGGACACGAATTCCTATTATAAAACTTCACATATGAAATCTTTATGTAATTGATATTTCAGACTCAACGAAATTGATGAAAAGATAACTTGGGATCGTATAATCTTAGTAAGGCCCAAAGAGGCAATATTTATAAAGGAATTAAGCTATATAACTGTCAGTGAACCAACCTACCGATCCTAAAAAGTCATAAATGAGTTGGGGCAGTTATAAGAACACTCTATAAGCAGAGAAATGGTAGAAATTATGGAAATGGCCTGTGAGGGACATTATATTTTTGTATCCTTGTTGGCACATATTGATTGATGGTGAAAACACCCAATTCAAATTTCAAATCTGTAAGCCTTAGATTAGATTTTGCCTTTTGATTATGGGTGACGATACTATGGCATTTTATCCATGCCATGTGTTTTTTAGTTATTTTTTTTCAAATTTTTCCTATTTTCCCCCTCCCTATAAAAACCCTTTATAGGTTATGGATAGGGGATGGTAGCTTAAAGATGAAAAAATCACATTGTAACTTAGGGTTCATAGTATTAATAAGATTCTAGAGGAGTTTTTAAGGCATCTTGGTCTTATTTGAAGTCTAGAATATCAAGATTGTTTTGTAAAGAAGGTAAAACTTGAAAGATTTTCAATCCTACGATGCTTTAAGGAAAACTCCTTGGGTCTATCTAGGATCTTAAAGGTAGATAATTTTTGTTTAAATAATCTCTTAGAGAATATTAGAAATAAACTTAGCTAGCTTAAAAATCCTAGTTCCTACAACAAACAAGTGAAATGCTCACCCCTTTCACTAGTTTTCTTACTCTTTTAGTGGAAATAGATAGTTGCATAAGTGTTTGTTGTTTTGAATACTTATACAGGGCTCGTTTGATCGAAATGAGGTCATTTATTGGAGTTTTGTTGGTTACTTTTTGCTGTTTACACCTTGTTGCTGTAAAGTAGAAAATGTTTATTCTTTTTTTCTTTTTCTTTCAAGTTATCTATTTAGATGTTAGGGGGACATTTTCATGGTTCATTTGCTGAGTTTCCAGCTCAATATCAAAATGGGTTGTGAAAACCTTTTGTCTTGGTATTCTTGAAGGTGTTCACACTTACTGTTTTAAGAATATTTGATGAGGTTGATTATTTTTTTAAGGGTTTAGCAATCACAAACATGAATGTTTAGGAAATATATGGATTTAGAACTGTAAAGGTCTGGTCAAAGTTTACTGGTGACTTCCTATTTAATTGGCTTCTGAAAAGGCATGATGTATGGTTTCTAAGTTCCTTGGGATCCTTTGTTTGTCTACAAACTATTTGGCTGAATAATAAACACTTAGAGTCTTCTTAATTCTAACTTTCTAGTAGATGATATGAGCACATTCTTAAGTTCTAGAATATTAGGGTATTTGTGACCATCATAATGCTATGTTGACTGGTTGTATCCCCCTTGGCTTTTAGATCCTAAAAATATTAGCTTCAGTGTTCTTAAGGGAGTGGTATTGTAAAACCTTGGACTTTTAGGCTAAGACTTGGACCATCTTATGTACGTGGTTAGAATAGAAGCTAATGAGTTCTTACTTGAAACTAGATGTTAATGTCCTTTTATAAGTATATGAAGAGTATTAGATGTGGTTCAAGGCCTAAAGGAACTTCGAACACAAGACTAAACTCAAAGCTTCTTTACCAGCTTAGTTTTTCGTAGAAGTTCAATTATAGGACAACTTTAATCGATCATAACTCCTAAAATATAAAGATATATATGTATCATAACCTATAAAATTTAAGTTATTTGATTCTATTTTCCAATTCAAAGACCACGCATCATTTCAAGTTCGGAGTAAAAAGTTATGGCCATTTTAGTGAAGCAGTGTTTCTACCCCCAAAATGCGGCCACAAATGGATATGTACGATTTGTAGTTCGGTAGTAGTTACTCCGTATTTCAAAATCACATTCTACCTTGAATGTGAAGAACAATGTGAGGCCTTTCATGGGCATGTTCCCTCCACACATGGTCTATTGGGGGAGTTTTATTTTGGGGTTTCCTCCAAATTTCTCAATCTTTTTCCATTATTTCAAACCCTAAGATGGTTTTCTCTACTCTCATGTTCATCCAACATCAAGGTATGCTCCTTTCATGTATTTTTAATGAAATTTTTATCTATTTTCAATTATTATTTATGAACTTCTAACAAGATTTCATCATGCAATTCAAGAGTTTTCAAGAAAGTAAATCAAGATTTTCAAGGAGTAAGGATATACTGGGAACAGTAGCCTTCCATGGATTCTTCCTGCTGGTTCTATGGGTACCGGAGGAGAAACGTACACAGGACTGGCTATATCATGCTGTTTAATAGGACTCCCAGTTTCAGAGATTCAAGGTGAGATTGGCATCCATTTCTTCCTGCATCTCTTCAATATTGATATTGATCTCCATGTTTTTCGGAGATACATTTGTAGCACACATTTGATTCCATGTTTTGTACTTAGAGGTTTTTTAATTACATTGATACCATGTTCTGGGTATTGTTGATTCTTTATATTTTCTTTTTTATTCATATATTGTTATTATACTTGTGCTTTTCTCTTTTAATATAATAGTCCTCTGTTGCGGCTTCGAACTATACGTTTGGTTCTCCTATTGGTGGTATAGTAGATGCCAACATGATTTGAGAAATCGAGTCGTGACAAATTGGTATCAGAGTGATTGTTTCGTTCGATGTCAGTGTACAAAGACAATGTCTAGTAGAATCCTACGGATCGACACAGAGACGTCCATGGCTTATCTTCGGGGGGCTATGATGACATTTAGGAAATGTTCCTCCTCCTTGATTCCTATTCATACGCTTCTTCCCTTGATGTTTCCCCGAAATATTATTCGTTCTCATTCATTCTTCCATAAATGGTACATTCGAAGTCTTCAGTGAGGTAGGCACAACATTCTATACCAATATCTAGGCCTCCTATAAAGGGCCGAGATAGGGACCAAGTTAGTAATGGAGGACGTGATAGATTCATCATAACATCTTAAGCTCTAGAGACAGTATAGGTTCAGTTCTAGCAATAAACTAGCGACTTATTCTGTTATAGCATACAATGGACTTGGGATCAGCTTTGACACCGATTAGATTTTAAGCCACGCTAGTTTTGTATTGTTGATTGATATTTTGGGTGTAGTTAAGGAAGGAGCATCAGTTGAAGTATCTCCTGGTATGGGGAGTGGTTCACAAGAGAAAAGGGACTTTAAGAGCCTACAGCAGGGTCAGATGTCCATCGCTGAGTATGAGGTTAATTTTGTGAGATGGTTGGGTGTATTTCTATAGTTCTACCTACTGAGATTTTTCCTCTTTGGCTAGTGGTGGAGCCCTTGATAATGGCAGGTCAGTCTTTTGCTTAGGTTTTGGCCTACGAAAGTTTATAGAAGGATTGTGCCGGAAGGCCTATGAAGGGAGTGGTCGGGGTTCTGGGTCTTCTAGCCGTGATGGCCAATCGGGTACTGGT
>JBDJHY010115267.1:0-13016 GCA_039654485.1 Withania somnifera
TAAGGTCATCAAAAGCTTCTCACAGGAAGCTATAAACGCATGGGGGTCCTGCTCTTTTGCTCCATAAAACCTAGCAAGATAATCTGTAGGTAGTAGTCTAACATCTTCCTTACCTTATAGGCTGGTACAGTAGAAGATAGCACTAATACAGATGCAGTAGTAGTGCGAGCTAACTTGGTAAGTGGTACATGCAGTGCTATTGGGGATTTATATACTGGGGGAGGACCTGCATACTGTGCTACTCCATGGGAACATAACATTGGAACATCCATCGATGCTCCATCGAGCATCTGTTATTTGCCATAACAAGTCTCTAAAAGAAGTAGACGGTGGCTGCGTGAACTATAGAGGCAGTGCAGGAGTTATGTTTAGTTGAGTAGTGTCCAGAGGCATATCAATTGGATGAACATCCCCTACTACACCCTTCTAATCATTTGGGGAAGGGTCTTGATCCATGGACGAAGCTCAAGTACGCACCATTTACGAAAGAGTGAAGCCAAGGTAAGTCTTTCAGGAATGGTATGAATCTCAGTACACAATAAAAATCAAGAGATGGAAGCTTCCCTAAGGTACCCCATAGCCTTCTGAATATTGGATACAGACGTCTACGTGCCGATCCATAGGAAACTATTAGGTACTTGATCCGATGCCAAAGAGATTGGTGAACCTAAACTCTAATACCACTCTGTCATGACCTAAATCCAGGTCATGATGGTGTCTACAACCCGCCCGTAGACAAGCCTGTCCCTACAACTTAGAGCTACACAAAATTGTCCATAACCATTCACAACTACCCAAAGGACGTAAAATAACAAAAATTACCACAACAGAAGGAGGTAAATATACAAACCCATCCCAAAACCTGGTGTCAATGGTATATAGAGCTACAAATCAAAATATCCAAAAGAGGTATATGCATAAAAATTCTCTTATAAAATTAGTACTATATAAGGCCTTGCATGAACAAAATAAAGCATGCTACAAAAGCTAGATGACAAGATCAACTCAAACATCAAAGCTTAGCGTAGTCTCTGTAAGACAACAATATACTCAACACGATCACATTGTCTTTGATGACCCGTATCGGTATTTCCACCATAAAAATAGGGAAAAAATGAAGTATGAGTACCAAAACATGAGTTCCCAGTTCATAGGCCAACCAGGCTAAAGTAAAGTGCAAGGAAAGTAATGATGAGGAAAGTAAAATAGGTCAATAAGAGCAGGTAAGCACTAGAAATAACTATGCAGCCAGGGTTGGTAACAGGTGCAAAGGTAAACTACAAATAGCAGAAAGGAAAGTACAGGATCTAAGAAAGTAAGTGATTGCACTACTATCGCACAGAGGCTCCAACAATCACATAGTAACCATAGAAAGTGTACCTGAACTCCAGCTGAGTATACTAGTACTAAAGCAATAGTTTAAGGTAAAACGAATACTACGACATGGATATAAATAAATTAAAGAGAGGATATAACACAAAAGGACCTCCATAAGACCAACAGGTACAAATAAAATCAAAACATACAAAACCTACCTGGCGCCCCCATCTAGCCGATAGGCACAACCTATACAAATAAGAAATCATTGTGATTTCCCCCTTCCGATCGGTGAGCACAACCAACGTGAACCAGATGAATTCATGAGGGGTGAGAATAGCAAAACTCCACCTTTTGAATTAGGCGACAGCTCTTCCAGTCTATCGCTTAGGTCCTATGCCCGAGTCGGTGCCTCAATAATCAAATAAAGGATTGTACCTCTTAATAAGACATAGTCCCGTGCTATACTATTAGTCTATATACAAACCACACTCCACAGAAATAAGGTTTAGGCTCCTGCCTTATAATATAAGGTAGTGTCATCTCATATAATCGATTTTCATTAGTACTGCACGTGCCTTACATTCAAAGTAAGTTTTTTCCATTTAATTGATTTACATCGGGCCTCACCCTTATAATAAGAAAAATAGTTTCCCGTGACCATAAAAAATTTGTCCATTTATTCCTTAAAAATAGTGCATAACAATAGGTGGTCATGGAATATACGTACATATAAGTAAGGAAAATACTTTCCATTTTAAATCTAGGAAAACTTTCTAGTTTTTAGTTACCTGCATTCGTATACCATTTCAACATAGCCTTAGTCCGTGCCCATGCTCACAATACCACTACAAAACATCTAAAATGCATGAACACCACACAATAATGTCACAGATAAGCCTATATCGCACTATGAATTGCCAAAAGACACCATCTAACTACTCATCTCTCTCACAGGATCTCAACAAGGCACAACACAACCACTAGGGTCCAAGGCTTCCTGTAGTAAGGAAGAGACACCCATATGTAGCCCAACACCTTCTACGTTCCTCTCTAGGACCCCCTAAAGCAGGTCAAATAGGTATAAAAAGAATAAGGTAGGTTCACCAACCCAAAAACCATCACGGACAGCTAACCACACCACATAAATACCCTAAAATAGTCTAGTTAAGAGAAGGGTAAACCTAGCCAATCTGGGCGGCGATAAAAGTCCTCAAAAAATATGTAACACCAGAACAAAGCTTCAAACAATATTGAATCTTCTCAAAACTATCAGTTAGTCAGTAGAAGTCAAAAGACGAAGCATGACATACATATTACCAAGTGCAATCCAGGTCAAAAACCTTGCCTAAAAATAGGCTCGTCGTGGTCCCTACAAACTGTAAAAATAAACTAAAAATACCGTGAGGTAGGACTTAGAACAAGGAAAATATGGTTAAAAAAATGAGCTTAGTTGGACCTCCGGAAGGTCCTAAATTAGCCAAGAAATGTTTTTCTAAGAAGGACAATGTTCAAGAATAAAAAATGGGAAACTATTCATGCAATGCACTTGGAAAATGAAGGAGAAGTCTCATATCAACAACTCTAAGCTCCATAACCAATATACCCAATTGGAAACAACATTTGTACCTCAATTAACCCAAAAAGTTGAAATCACCATTAAAGGTCTATGTGAATGTTTCAAGGAAGAAGAAGAGGAAGAAAGCTTACCTATTTCAAGATTGAGGAGTCAAGAACTATTTCCCAACACTCCACCAGCAATTTCCCTTAAAAAATCTCAAGAATCGCCCAAAGATGTGAAGAAATTGACAGAAATCATGTGGTAAATATTTTGAAAAAACTAGAAATTAGCTATTTAAAATCCTAGTAGTGACAAAATTATCAGTCAAAAGGAATGATTAATTGGTCCTGGATGATTTATCGGTCAAAAGGCCGATAAATTGGTTTGTACTTGCAATTTTGACAACTACTTCTATAATTCCAAAAATTTGCTCATGATGAAAACATAGTCCAATTTTGACAAACCAAATATACAAATTGCATGGAAAACATATTTAGACTCAACCAAATTGACAAAATGACCATCAAAGGTCATTTGAGTGAAAAAACCCCCTAAACCAAACAGAATAAATAGGCGCAAATTCTTAACTTTCCACATGGACTACAAAATAAGCCCAGACACCTTCAAAAGTGCACCAATGAACCAAATAGAACAAATATAATTTTCAGGAGCTAATGGAAGAGTTAGAACTCTACCTGACACTTCGATCACCAAAATCCCACCTAGGCTCCAAAATGAACTCCAACTGAACTAAATTTCCACAAAATAGCTCAAACTCTAAACAAAAATCCTAGGACACAAACTAAAGGTCCAACTAGACCAAAATCAGTATTCAGGGGATGATGGAAGCATCAAAATTGCAATCTGACACTCCGATCATCAAGAGACCACCTAGGCTCTAAAATGAACTCTAGCTAAAGTGAATTTCCAAAAAATAGCTCAAACTAAAAATGAACACCCCAATACATAAATGAAAGGTCCAACTGGACTAAATATGACTTTTTGAAGATAAGAAATTATTGGAATCTAATTTTGAGTGCATTTACTAAGAATTCACACTCAAGTTCCACTATTTCAAGGTTAATCCTTTAAATAGGAAAACTGAGATAACAAGCTATAGAACTGACAGTGAACCAAAATAATGATCCCAACAAGTCATACATGACTTTGGCTAGATAACAAAAAGCTGTAAATATAGGAGAAACTAAAATGTAAGTAAATAACCATGTGGGTTTACAAATGATTCTAGACTTTGGTTAATTTATATTTAGATGTCCTTGGCTTATGGTATTTTTTAGGTCTCGGGCATTATAATAGGTGATTATTTTATTTTATTTTCTTCTATAGTAAAATTATTAGTTATTTATTATTGTGTTATTCAACCTAATAGACTGGTTTAATTATTAGATGTCCTTGGCTTGTTCACTCACTCAGTTAGTAAGTAGTAGGTTTGGCCCATTTTAGGTCGTGAAAGACTTGGTATCAGAGCTTTAGGTTTATTTGTATCACCACCAAGGATAGGTCTAATAGAGTCTCTCACAATAGTATAGGGATGCCTATATTTTTCTTCAAAAGGCTATAGGATTTCATCTATAACTTTTGTCCAATTGGTATATGACGATTCCAATTAGTATCTAATGTATTCACTCTTTTTATAGATGGTCAAAACTGATCTTCTAAGGTAGAAATAGCTACCGAACAAGTACCCAAACTAGCTTCTGGGGCTACATCTTGGGGAGGGGATAGGCCATAGGAGGGAATGCATAAGAGAGCCCGCCAGGGTCAGAGGTCAGGATGCTATATTTGTCAGAGAGTAGGAGAAGGTTTCCCCATAGGTTGATGAGGTGATTGGGTATATGATGAGGTAGAGTCTAAGAGTGAGATACAACCTCCTATACCAACATCGAAAAATGATTAATGTTGTGCTCATCCATATTAGTGGTCTATCCTATCCAGGCCTAGCAGTCCTAGTGCCTCTAATTTTATAAGTTTAATTTCAAGGGTGGAACATACAACTGTTGTAACTCCTAGTATTGATTCTACTTCTGAGGCTACTGCCTTCCCCAGATTACCCGTGGTGCCAGATATGACTAGTGACAAACATGAGTTATTTATGAAATTCCTAAAGTTGAAACCTCTAAACTTCAAAGGGATGGAGTCAGAGGATGCTTATGAGTTTTTAGTAGATTTTCATGATATTCTACACAAGTTATATATTGTAAAGAGATTCAAGGTGGATTTGGTGACTATTATGTTTAGAGGTGATGCTAATGTGTGGTGTCACTCGTAGGTACAATGTAGGATTGAGAAGTCTCCTCATATGACTTGATTGACCTTCTCATATTTTGGTTTGAAAAAAATATGTCCCCTTACTTAAAAGGAAAAGAGAAGAGATGAGTTATAGAATCTTGACTAGAGTAAGATGTATGTGACGACCTATGATGCCAAATTATATAACTTGGCTTGGTATGCTACTCAAATACTATTTAATATGAGTAGCGGATTCACTTCTTCATCAAGGAACTATGTGGTGAAATTTAGATTCCATCTTGGAAAATGGCTAATACATAAATGTCCTTTTAGGAGGTGGTTGGGTATGTAACTAGATTTGAGGGTATGTTGCAGAAAATATATGCCAAGAAAATTGAATACAAGAAGCTTTAAAGATGGGATAGTTTCAGTATTTCCTACTCCAGTGGGCAGATTTTGGGCTATATCTTATATAGTTTATTCAACATTATATGATTCGGTGGGTGATCCTTCAAGGGTCAGTCAGTCCTCCCTTGAATATGGGGCTAATACTTCTTAACTCCCTATTTTTGTTGGCCTACATTGGGTTATTCTTGTTATGTTTGTTGTGATTTAGGCCACATATAGAGGTTTTTTAATTTACAAAACTAGAATGGGGTTTGTAGAAGATGGTAAAAGTTTAGACAGGTAGAGAAGAAAATGGTTTTGGTAGTGGACGTCACTCTGGGGAACATGGCGGTCGTGGTTATGGAAGAACTAGTCTGGTCCGGGTGGCAGTAGGTTGCTACTAATGCAGCTCAACCCAGTAATTGCAGTAATGATGTTAGTACATATATAATTGTAATTAATGATCACATAACATCCATTTTATTTGATCTTGGCTCCACTTTCTCCTATGTGTCTATTGATTTCACGGAAAGGATTTATATGACTTGTGAGTTGCTTAATATTCCCATTCGTGTATTTACCTATATTGGTAAATCTATGTTGGTAGAGAAGGTGCATATTTCCTATTCGGTGACTTTTTCGGGTAGCCATACTTTCATAAATTTGGTTATTTTGGGGATTACTAAATTTTAATGTTATCTTGAGTATGACTTGGCTGTCTCCAAATTTTTCCATTTTGGATTACAATGCATAGACAATCAATATAGACAAGATAGGGTGGATTTAATTATGTGGGAGGGAGATTATATTTTTGCCCTAGTCTGAATTATCTAACTTCCTTTGTGCAAAGAGGTTGGTGGATAAGGGTCTTTTGGATTTATTGTCTCTCCTCAAGGAAAAAAGTTCGAAGGAGTAGCCAATGGGGTATGTTCTCTTGGTGAGTGAATTTTTAGAGGTATTCCCTACTTATTTAGCTAGTATTCCACCATATTGAGATTTTGACTTTTACATCAACTCAGAGACCGGCATCATATTTTATACCTCCTTATCGTATGGCTCTAATAGAGTATCTAGAGTTGAAAGCCCAACTTTAGAAGTTATTAAGAAAATGTTATATTTAGCCTAGTGCTTCTTCCTGGGGAGCTCCAGTTCTTTTATAAATAAGGATGGTAGCCTTTTGTGTGTGTAGACTATAGTCAGCTAATTTAGGTAACAATTAAGAACAAGTACCCCTTATCACGTATTAATGATCCATTCGACCAGTTGCAGGGTGCTTGTGTCTTATAGAAAATTAATTTATGTTTGGGATATAATCAGCTTAAATTTGGGCATAAGATGTGCCAAAGTCTGCATTCAGGACCATATATAGGCACTTTGAATTTCTAGTGATGTCCTTTGGGCTCACTATTACCCCTACAACCTTTTCAAGTTTGATGAATGATGTTTTCAACAAAATTATGGACCAATTCATGATTGTATTTACTGATGATATTTTGATCTATTCAAAGAGAAGATAATCTTGAAATAATGTTGGGGTTGTTGAAGGAGAAATGACCATATGCTAAATTCTCCAAGTGTGAATTTTGGTTGTATTCGCTATCCTTCTTTGGGCATATGGTTTCAACAGAAGTAGTGATGGTGGATCCCCAAAAGATAGAGGTAGAGAATAGTAGGGCAAGAAGACCAAGCAGAATTTTGATTTGTGTGGATTGAGGAATGTGAAAAGAGTTGCAAAACTCAAGGAGATATTGACTACCACACCTATCCTAGCCTTGCCTATGGAGGGAAAGGATTTTCTTATTTATTATGATGCTTTAGGAGTAATATTGATGGAGGAGAAGAACATAATTGCGTATACTTCTAAGGAGTTAAAGTTCCATCAGTGGAATTACCCGATGTATGACATAGAGTTAGCTGCAGTAGTGTTTTCTCTAAATTAGTGGATGCACTACCTATATGGGGTAAACTATGAGGTGTTCACTGACCATCATAGAATCCGACATATTTCACTTAGAAAGATCTGAACTTGAGACAAAAAGGTGGATAGATCTTCTAAAAGATTATAATGTTACCATACTCTAAAAATTGGGTAAAGTCAATGTGGTAGCAAATGCCATTAGAAGGAAAGCTGAGAGCATGGGTAGTTTAGTCCACCTACACATTGGCAGGCAACAATCACCAAGAGAAACTCAAATTATGGATAATGAGTTGTATAGGCTTGAAGTAACTTTGATAGGGTTCTTGTCATGTGTAAAGACTAGGTCTTCCTTACTTGAAATGATTAGGTAAAGGAAATCTAGTAGTTCTAAGTTGAGTAATATTTATGATAAGGTTCTCATAGGGAAGCAAAATAGGCTTCAATTGACAATGAGAGGTTTATAAGGATTAAAAGACGAGTGTGTGTGCCCTGGCTTGATGAGTTTATCTCCACTATTTTGAATAAACCTCATTATTCAAAATACTTTATTCATCCAGTTGGGAACAAGATATATTGTGACCTGAGATAGAACTACTGGTATATCTAGATGAAGCGAGAGATAATAGACTTTGTGGATAAGTTCCATAATTGACAGCAGGTAAAGTATGAGCACCAGAAGCCTGAAGGGAGTTGCAACATTGGCTATTCCAAAGTGAAAGTCTAAATGCATTACCATTGATTCCGTGGTGGGTCTTCCTAAGACCCCAAGACAACTTGTTATTTTTGGGTAATTATAGATATATTGACAAAGTCTTCCTAGTTCATTCTTGTTCAGACAAGGTTTAACACATCCATATTAGCAGAAATTTATTTTAAAGAAGTTTGGAGGTTGCATGGTCTTACTGTGTGAATTATTTATTATAGGGACACCTAATTCAATTCCATTTTTGGGGTAAGTTGCCAGATAAATTAGGGACAAACTTAGACTTGAGTACCACTTTAGACTCTCAGAATGATGGGTAGTCAGAGAGGACTGTTCAGGTAGACATACTCCGAGCCTGTGTCATTGACTTAAGGGGGTCAGTTGGATAAATTTATTCCTTTATATAAGTTTTCTTATAAAAAAAACTATCATTCTAGTATTGATATGGCTCTCTTTGAATCACTCTATGGGAGGAGGTGCAGATCTCCTATATATTGGTTTGACAATTGAAATAGTAAGGATGTTTTGAATTGATTTGGTGAAGGAAGAGATAGATAAAATAAGGTTCATTCAAGAGAAATTCCCTGCGACCTAGAGTAGTCAGAAGGAGTGGCGATAGGAAGGTAAGGGACTTATAGTTTGGTGTCGAGGAACGGGTACTACTAAGGGCTTCACCCATGATGGGTGTTATGTAATTTGGGAAGAGGCGAAAGATCAACCTTCGTATCTGGGGTTCTTGCTCATATAGGATTGGTCATGTACCGATTGGATCTGCCCTTTCACCTACTAGGGTTGCCACCGTATTCCCTTTGTTGATGTTTAAAAATTACTATTATGCTAGTGATTGCATTATTATGTGGGACTCTGTGGCCCTAGATGTGAATTGGGCATATAAAAAGGTGCCCGTGGTAGTACTCGATAGAGTTGTTCACATACTAAGGTCTAAGGAGATTATAATGGTTAAGTGCAATGAAGCATACTATGTTGAAAAGGTGACGTGGGATGTAGAGTCTGACATATGTAGGATATGCCCTCAGTTGTTTGCAGAAGTAGGTATCATTGCTTTCCTTTGATTACTTTGATCATTTGGGGATAAATGATGGGTAAATTGGTATATACTGTAATGAATCATTTCATTGTTATAGGTACTCCTAGGTGTGTTACGGTACTCCTGATGTGTTTTTGTAGAATCTAGAGCTTAAAAGTTATAGTTAGAAAAATCTCAAGGCTAGTTTAGTCTCAACCCAAAAATTAGGCTTGAATGTTTAGTGGGTACTACCGATTAAATGGTTTAGCATTGGTTGGTAATAGAGGGTAATTAGGTAGTAGAACAGTCTAGCGATGTGTAACACTTTTTGGAATCAAATTTGGGGGTTCTAAAACTCCAATAGTGTTAGTTACCGTAATATATTTTAAGATTAATGCCCAAAAAATAAACTTGTGTTGTAAGTTGGCGAATCACAAAGAACAGAGTAGAGCACATTGATTTGAGGTATAATAATGGTACTATAAATACCATCTCCATTGGCTGCAACGGTAACCGCCGCAGTGGAGAATAATGGTAATAATACCACTGAAGTGGTATTATCTCAAATTATAGAATAGTTATAACCCAATTACAGGGTTCATTCCCTATAACACAACTTTTAGGGAGATGAATGAACAGAGGGCTGATGACTTCGTTCCTTGGGGTTATTCTATGATAATTGAAGTACTTCCACCCCTTTTTTTGGGTGTAATCCTTAGAATAAATTAGTGTCTTGGGGCTTTTTAATGGTGGAAAAAATGGAGAAGATCTAGGTTGAGAAAGATAAAGTGGGTGACTATAAATTCTCCTAATTGTGATATTTTATGTTTAATTATGAGTAACAATGGTAGAATTATCAATAAAAACTAGAACTTTGTAGAATTCTTTAGTGAAGTAGTAATCTTGATGGATTTTGTGTTGAAGAAACTCCCAAGTTAGGCTTTAATCCATCGGAAGGGGTTCAAGAATGTAGAAATTAGTTCTACTGTATAATTATTGGTTTGTGACTTGTTGTATGCAATTATTATATCTAAAAGGTGCAAAGGACCAAGTCTTGACAAACTTTGTAAGAAGGGAAAGAGATCATCCCCAACTTGCATTCTTTGTGATTTGAGGTAGGTTATGATTTAACATTACTTAGTAGATGACTCTAAATAGAACTTAATAAGGATTGATGATAATGCAGAGTCTTGGTATGCTTGTCTTGATGTTGTGAAGTTATTGTGTTGTGATGTGCAATGATCAATCTAAACCAACCCTTAATAACCTTAATCCTTCACTCTCATATCCCTAAAATGCTTTCAATGAACAAGTCAATGAAATAAGAAATAGTACAAATTGATAAGGATTGAACTAATAATCATGAGATACGTGAAATATGGTTGTTTGAAAAAAAAAAAAAAGATAAAGCCCCAATTATTTTGAGTACATGGCAATGCCAATAAGACCCTTGGTGCTTTATCTTTGTCTTTGACCCAGTTGTTTGATTTGTAATAATAGTGTAAAGTAAAACAACTGAAAGTGATTTAATACACAACTCTCAAAAGGCTTACTTCCCAGAGGTATTGTTATTGAGGTTTAAGACCTCTCGTATGTTAGGTTAATGCCTATTTTCTTATATGCTGTTAGTAGTGAATGGTGGCTGAATCATTACTTGTGGTTACTTGATAAGTTTATTACTTATTTTACTATTGTTATCTTGAAATATTATTTTCTATACTAAGTCAGTCGATCATACCTTGTAAGCACATGTGCCCTCGTACTATATCCTACTTTTCTTTTTCCTTATTATATTGATTGAGTGCAGCAAGTGTTCCACCAGATTTGGCTCGACCTTTTAGTTAGCCTACCTACGGAAAAATCCGATTCAAGGTGAGACTTGCATTCTTTCTTGCATTGGATCTCATCAGATTTTCTCCTTGCCCATTATTCGAACAATTGGAAATTGATTACTTGTATTCTTTTGGACGATTCTAGACTTTGGTTTATTCATTTTTATATGTGTTTGGCTTGCGGTGACTTTCAGGTATTGGGCTTGTAATAGATGATTAATTTGTTTTATTTTTAGCCATAGTAAATTATTTATTTATTTATTATTCTGTTACTCAGATGATAGACATTTATTTATGTAGGGTGGGGGTTAATGGTTCACTCACTTAGTCAGTAAGTAGTAGGTCCCACTTATGGCCATTTTGGATCATGGCCCGTTACGTCATAAAAAAGAAGACGATTAGATTAAGTATCAAGGAGTCAAGGGTGATCTAAGTCATGGATAGATTAGTGGGTTTGTGAATCTCTCGTTTCAAATTAAGAGTCTGCGGGATGATCTGTGGATAGAATTTACAACTTGTAGGATGACTTCTAGACTTGGTCAAAGTTAACTAAGGAACCATAAGTTAGTTCCACGACTCGTGGGTTGGAACCACAATCTGTAAATGGATTCATGGACCTACTTAAGTGAATTTATAGTGTTAATTTAATAGGGGATACTATTGTTATTTTTACCTTCTTTGGCTAATAAAGGGTCCTTTTTCAACCATTTCTTCCATATTTGGAAACCTTGACTTGGAAAAATCATTTTGGGGAAACTCAGGAGCTACTTTGGGAAGCCTTTAAAAGAGATTTTCAAATCCTTTTTTCGTCACTTTCAATAAGTACATGATTCTATCCTTAAATCTGTGATTTCTCAAAATTTAAAGTTTGGAATTTTGTTTCTAAGATTGAAAATAGTGTTATGGAGTTTGAGGTATGATTTAAACTCGAATTTTGATGAAATTTTATATTTAAACCCTCAAAATTATGGGTAAATTATTTTGAAATAAAATTTTAGTTTTGCCCTTATGGGCTTTGGGTTGACTTTTTGAATCCAAAATAAAAGTAATGAAATTTTGATATCGGTGGATTCATATTTACTTATAGAATTAATTTTTGATAGATGGGAGTGCTTTGAGGCCCTGCATAAAGGGAAGGTTGATTGTTGATTTATAGAGACTAGTCATTCGCTTTGAGGTAAGCTATGACTTTACCTTTTTTAGGCTTTTCTTTAGTGAGAACTTATCATATAAATCATACTATAGGCATGCGAAATTTAGATTTTTTTTTGGTATTTTATGATATTATTTTATGATGCTTATATGAAGCTTATATTTTATTTTTCTTTCTTTATATTTGCTCGCGTGGAGGGGCTTTAATTGCATATTCTAGTAATGCCCCATCTAGGGGCTTATGCTGAAATTCATTATGAGAGAGACATATTATTATCATTGTGGTACCTGAGAATGAATTTGAGAGGCTTGATGATAGGGGTTTTAGATCCATGATCTGATAATTCTTTCTTATAAGCCCTTTCCAAGAGGGATTGAGATTGAGAGATGTTGTCATGCTTCTATGCATATTGCCTCTATCATCACTTTATCATGACCTACACATATTCATCATTCCATGATTCATGTGAGGTATATAATGTGTGTATCAAATAATATGTTTTTGATACCGTTAGTGGTTTAATGTTTTTAATGGATGATGATATTCTAATAAAGAATACTTAAATTATGGGGATACTGCATGTAGAGGAACATGCATGATGGCCAGAATTTAAGTTTGTGATTAGCTTTTGATTTATAAGATCACTTAAGATCCATAAATTTTCTACATTTTGTATTATTATTTTCACATCTATCAATAATACTCTTGATGTATTATTAATATCTTTATACTAAGAGTCACTCTTGTACTACGAAAATTGAGCCTTAAGTTTTTTGATTATGTTCTAGATTGGTATGATGACGTACATATATATCTTCGAGAGGCTAGGGGATATTCTTAGGAAAACCTTGTAACTTTTAATTCATTT
>JBDJHY010115374.1:0-13696 GCA_039654485.1 Withania somnifera
CGTCCTATACCCGCTCCGCGTTGCCGTAGCCCAGAGGCAAGGTCCATGGAGATACGCTCACCACATACAATCTCTAACATCACCATAATCTCACATCCCAAATCACAGAGCCTTAAAGGTCTCATAGTCTGGCATCCAATGCCTCATAACAATAATATCATCAAGCCTTACTCGGAAAGTTATGTCATTCAATGCCTCAATGTAGTAGTATCACCAATATCCTCAATGGAACATGTATCATCAAAGTCTCCACAACCAATAAGTGTGATAATTGTCAAAAATCTATACTCACTGCTGTACGACGACAGGCTCAGATGCTTGAGATTGTACTCACTTCCAACGGAGTCGGTCTCAAGTCCCAGCATTAATTAGTCAAATAATATTTCTGGTTGTCAAGGTGTAAAGCATGGGCTAAAACAAGTAGAAATAGTAGTACCGAGTGCTCGATACATCACCGAGTCTAAAATAGTTAAAAAGTCCTTTACTTATATTTTTATTAGAATATTCCAATTTACTAGTTTATATCATTATCCGCTTATTATTACTAAAAATCAGTGTCTAGCCTCCACGACTCAATAATCATGTCGTGATACTGGCCCATCCCTAATGCACTCTGAATAGATCCAATGGACCAACCTCTCGTTTAATGTATGCACAACATATTAGCAAGTATATATACATGAAATGACAACCACCTATGCCCTGCACAGGTATCATTGGACAAATCCTAGGTTACATATACCATATGAATTCGGATGCCGAAATAGATAGCAAATGAGGAACGGACAAAAGAACGGTCCAAGGTTACTATAAAAACCTAGATACACAACCCAAAGATGTTATTTAGTACAATTATTAAAGTTATACACCCAGATATAGCTCCACGGAGCCTACCTATCATCCTGCGATAAAGCGCCGCAAACTTGTAAATGTTTCTCCAACTGATATCAAACGAACTCCAATTGCTCTGGAACTTGTGAAATAGTATTCCATATATCAATATGAGTCTAACGGTATAAATTATACTAAGTTCTAGACTGGGTAGGCCTAAAATTGGGCTTGCAGGGCCTGCTTGTCGGAACTAAAAATAAAATTTTCCCTAGGGTTCCCAACGTTACTAGGAATCGTGCTCCAAAATTAAGAACAATTCAAGTGCGGGAAGGCCATCAAAATAGATCAAATAGATTTGACTACAAATGGGTCAAATATGCAATCCTTACGGGATTAAACGTTGGAATTAGATGAATTTACCATGCTATGCAACAAAATAGATTCAAGGGACAAAAAATTATTCAATAATGTAAGAGTTATGTCACAAATTCATCATCTTCACTACTTGGGGCCATTAATGGAGGAAACATGGAGTTTCAAAAAATAAAACAAAGGAGAAACTTACCAAATTATGTGGAAATCGAAAAGATAACATTTGGGGATTTCTATTAACCATCATTTGATGTTTGGAATGAGTTTTCACATAGAAAGAGTGTAAACACGTAAAGGGTTTTCTGGATAATAAACTAAGGGTCGTGCATGAATTTTATTAAACTGACAGGGATTTTCTTCATCGTGATTGCGTCATCATAGTTCGCTATCGCATAGAGTACTTTTCCTAGGCATCGGATCGCATTAGAGTCTCCTCAATCGCGTTGTGTAACTAGGGGGAGTGAATCGTAATTGCATCATCACAGGTTGCGATCACGTAGAGTGAGTGGGGGACGAATCGTAAAAGGAAGTCACGTGCACCAGTTGTAGGTTTTGACAGCAGAAACCAATGAGTAAAAATATTTTGAATCACCACTTTAAATGCATTCGAAGTCCAATTTACGCAAAGAAACTATGAACGCACACCCAAAATAACATTCAGGACTCAAGGTGCAGTCGAAATCGGGATCCGAGGTTGTTTTGGGAAAATGTTGACCAAGTCAACCATTAGGCTTAAAACCATAAAATTCCCACCAACACCTCAAAAATACTACGGCAAGTCCAATAAGCTAACCAATACTTCCACTAGCCTAAAATCAACATTACAGAGCTAATGGAAGCGTCAAAATTCCATTCCGACACTGCGAACACTAAAATGCCACTCAATCTCAAAATTAGGCCTTAAACTTAACTAAAACCCACAAATTATCACAAATTGCAAATGAAAACTCTGAAATAAACTTGGTCAACCTTGACTTTTTTTGGCATTCCAGAGCTAACAGAACTGTTAGAATTTAATTTCGAGCTCGTTTTGAAGGAAAATTGACTTTAGTCAATGAGTACTTAGTTTTAGGCTTTAAAACATGAAATTTGAGATATTTTTCAACTGAGCTGCCAAGGAACCGAACTACCAGTCCCAGCAAATCATAAATGACTTGAAGCAGCTACTGGAAAGCTCTAGAATGCAAAACGTCGTGTATTTCTCATAAATGACCATGAGAGTCATTACAGGATGGAAGAAAAGAATCTGTGTCCAAAAACTCATTCCATTCAGTAATTCAAGTCAATTATCTACACAACAATCTCTCAATTATTGTATAAAAATCAACCATAACTAATATACAACTTAGAATTATGCTTATAATGATTTTATTCTAAAAAACTCTTAAAGATAATAAAATGATAGGGTTTGAAGTTTAAAAAATCTATTTGTATTACAAGAGAAATTGAATAAAAATCATCAGAGTGGAGTAGTTATTGGACTAAATCAGTGGTCACCAAGATGTCTTCTTTTGATCGCCAAAGAATTTTACATAATGGTGAGACGATGGTCCAATGTGTTGTCCGCCAGATGTGGTGGCGGTCCCCCAAGTTCTCACTTTAAGTCTCCAACCTCCACTATTGAACAAAAGAACTTTTGGTAATTGGGGAAGCCATTCTGCATCATTGGAGGTCTACCGACCCAGTCTAGCAATCCACCAGACTAGTCAAGCAACTAATTAAACATTCTTTGCTCCTTTTTATTGAATGTTTTGCCCTATTTTTTTTCTTTGAGTAATTTGTGATCCTCCTTGACTTAAACCCTAAAAAAAACTAACATAAATACTAACAAACAACGGCATTGAGTCCATTGCGTACAACAATGGTGGTACCTACAGGTACTGTGGTGGCGAACTAATCAATAGTGGTATCCATAGGTACCATATTAGTTAAAAAACCCCGTAGGATCTTTTCCAAATGAGACCCCACCACATCAAGCCCTCACGAACTCCATTCTTAACTTTCCATCCTAAATGGACACCCACCTGGCATGCCAATCCTCTCTCCTGCTACAGTTGTAAGTCTCTCCCCTTATCATAACCCGTAACATGGTGTATCTTCCCTTTACCTATGTCACCTGAGGAAGACTCATTAGCAAATGATAAGTCCCCAAAACTTGCCAAGGTAGAATGCTCTATCTAGTAACAGTGAATCACGAACGTAACCTGCAAAACAAAGCCCAGGATGGTCCCCGGGGTCGTTCTCCGATGCTTAAGTTAGTAAATAAGTTGCGGGAGAATTCCAAGAGTATTTTGTGAATAGTATTTAGAGCGTACCTTTGCCTTTGAACTTACTGGGGCTTTTATAGATGTCTCTGATGCCCAGTAGAAGGAAAATCATTGTCCAGAGTGATATCCGGGATTTGATGTAGCTAAGTATGGTAATCCTACCATAACTCTACCACTTATAAATGGTAGTATATTCCTTGTATGATTCTTCTCCTATTTAGGAGTCCTTTATTGAGGTGAACATTAATTACCCTGTTATGCCGTTATTTGTGTGGGCCACTGGCTATTGGCTCGTAATATTCAGGTGGGCCAATGTCCTTTTTTTGTACTCCTAAAGTTGTCAAGTATGAATCATCGAAATTAATATTATCTCTCTCAAAGTTTGCCTAAACCTTAAATTTTCCAAGGCCATTGGCCATGATGGCTGACCCAACTGGTGGGAATTCACTACCGGAGACTTCCATCAACAACATCTGAACTCAAACACACCCCAAAACCCAAATCCTATATATACTAATCTGCTAAAATCAATAACCAATAATAACCCTAACATAAAAGTACCACCAAAGCCTGTTATAAAGCTACAGAAGAACCGACTATAACATAGAAATCATCAGAACTGCATAATATCATAATCCAGGAAAACCTTCAATATGCATTAATAGGAAAATTCTTATATGAGAAACCTAAGATCTAGGAACTAAGAAAAGCTATACGGGACAATGTGGTATCAAAGGAGAATGTAACATTGGAGTACTGGATACTAGGCATATAATGATAAGGCTGATGCTACTAGAAGACTATGCCCAACTGTTGTCAGTACCAATATTCTATCTGAAAATAAAAGAGATGTACTGGCAAATGAGAACCCTTAAATAGGATCTCTCATTTGAACCAGATGTAGATACCGCCAAAATTACCTCCTAATTGCTTTGTTGGAGAAGCAACTTTCTCAATTGCTTCAACAGTAGGAAGACCACTTAAAGTGGATATGGCCACAAGAAATCAAACCTGATCAAGTTGTGCCAAAGTGAACGTAAAAGTAGATTTAGTGGCCAAACTATCACAAAGTAGGGCTGAATGTTATCGATTTTAAATCGATTATTTGCGATTCCGATTCTATCCTGGTTATTTTGATTATTTAAGTCTTGGACACATTCGATTCTTAATAGTGTTTATGATTTTTTTGATTCGATTTTTCTATTTTCGATTCGAATTCGATTTGATACCTCGATTCAGTCCAATTCGATTTGGATACCTTTGAATTTCAGTTTAATTAATTTAATACCTAAACAGTTTTAAGAATTATTTATTTGATTAATTCGATTCAATCCGATTCCTATTCCATAAATTTAAAAGTACAACATTTTAAATTAATAATATTCAAACTCCTAGATTAAAGTTAAACATTTAAAATTGAACGAAGTTCAAATACATTCTAATTCTAAGCAGAAGAAAAATGTCTATCATCGTACTCATCACTGTCACTATTGTCCAATTCATTCATCTCATTCTCCACAACAACTAAAGGGATCATTTCATATGCATCTACATAAGAATTTTAAAAAATATAGTTAAATAATAAATAAATGTTATATTGAGCTAAACTTTAGATTTTATAAATATTTTAAAAATATATTATTATATTTAAATATTTTTAAAAACTTTTAATTTCATTCGATTCGATTCCAATCGTTTTGAAATTGAATCAATTCGAATAGAACGATTATCATCCCCCCAAATCGTTTGAATCGATTATAGTTTTTTGATTTGATTCAATTCGATTAGTTTTGATTTAATTCGATTAGTTTCGATTCGATTCGAATCGAACCGGGAGCCAACCCTACCACAAAGGGTGTAAATCAATAAATAGGATGATCACATAGGATAAATTAAATCCCACAGTGTACAAATCTAGTATTATTATATTCATAAATATTGCAAGGAATGTTTCTTGCAAGGAAATGATGAAAGTGGATGTTGGAATATGCACCCAAAAATTCATAACAAAATAAAAGGAAGAGGAAGAAAAAGGGAAACATAAACAAGTTGGTACTTCTACAAGCCAAACCAGGATATTAACTAGTGGCAAAGTAGTAGAAATCCACTATAATAAGCAAGAATAGACTAAGAAGAAACAAGTACAAAAAAGACATATCAAGAAGGGTGATAAGACTGATAGATGATAGAAAAGAGATAAACAAAAAAAAAAAAAAATCCTTTGCAACACTAGAAGAAAATGAGGCATTAGAAGGAGGAAAGGGAATCAAAAGAAGGGAAACAAAAAGAATGTTCTACCAAAGAGTGGGACAACAATAATTTTAGTAATAAAAAAGAACATACTAGTGACAATAACAATGAGGAACTACCCCAAGAGGAAGAAAAGAGAAAGGAGGCATGAGGGAAATGACAAAGAAGGCACAACAAAGGAGAAACATAGTTTGATTATTTGGAAGGAGATTGAACTAAAAAGACTAAAGAGGAAAATAAAGAAAAACTAGAGGAATCACCACAAAGTAATTTCATAAATGAATGAAGGAGAGAAAGCATAGAAGCTGTCATTCATAAATGTGGACTCACGAAATCATGCCACTAGCAGTTGCTCATGTAAAGGACGAATGGAAAAACACATAAAAATGTATGGATAAGGATGATTTAGAACAAAACATAGAAAAAGGTATATACAAGGAGATTTTTCACCTAAGTATATAAAACAGGTGAAAACTCTCATAGGAAGCAAAAGAAGAAAGGAAATAAGGAAATCAAGAATTCTCCAACAAAGGGTATGTGTACAAGGGGGACAATAGGGAGACAATCCAAAAAAATATAAGATGAATGCTTTGATATGAAATATAAGGTTAGTGAATACTCAATAGGCCTTTATCAGACTAATCATATTGTTTAAAAGGTATCCATTCATTTTCATTAGCATTATGTAACCTTTTCAAGAAGGGCAAACCATTGATAAATATAGAAAATCTCTAGGAATAGAGAAGATATATTTTAATGTAAATGAAAAGATTTTGGCCTCTGTAAATACCTATATAGAATGTAGTGTGATTTCGGATGAAGAACAACGAAGCTCTCCAGTCAGTTGTTGATGAAATACGTGAGGTTTACATTAGTAAATGCTTAGTGTGATCAAACTAAAAGATTGTATCAACTCTGAATCAATTTATGGCATAGTAGGGCAGGTGATACATCAATAGACAATAGGAGAAGATTTCAACGTAATTACAAGAGAAGAATAAAAATTAGAGGGATTACCAATTACACCAGAAGAGGTGAATGATTTTAATCACTTTATTGAAATATGTAATCTAGCAAATCAAGGCTTTAAAAGGGAGAACATTCACTAATGGCAGGACAAATAATGCATATTTAAGAGGTTAGGAAGAGTATTATGCAATGAAGAACTTAAGGAGGTATTTCCAATGATAGAGGTGGAAAATTTGTTGAGAAGTGAATCAGATAATGCACCATTACTACTAACATGTAGTACCATGGAGGAGAATTATGTCAAACCTTTTAAGTTGCTCATTTTTAGTTGAAATAAGAGTTATGCATAGAAGTTGTAGAATGCATATTTTAAAGCCAATACTTTTGGTTTGTATTAACATAAAATAAAAAAAGTGAAGAAAACACTTGCACAATAGAGTAGAGAAACATTTGGCGACATATTTCAAGAAATGGCCACATGGAAGAAGTTATTTAGGTTTGGAAAAAGAGTTTAAGGAAATGCCTACTAAGAATAATAGAGAGAGACTACATTAAGCACAAGTAGACTTGAATAACCAGCCTCTATTAGAGGAGGAATTTTGGGAACAAACGACAGGGATGGAATGGTTTACAAATGGAGAAGGAAATACAAAATTCTTTCACACTCAAGTGAACGGAGAAGAAGTAAGCTAAAAATCAATAAAATACAAAATGAGGAAGAAGAGTAACTTGAGGAATAGGAAGAAATAGCAAAGAAGGAAATTCTTTTCTTCAAAAACAAATTCAAAAGAAGAGGATGACACATAATTTGAAATGGAAAAGCATATCCCATGGATGGTAACATATGAGTAGAATGAAAGAATGCGAAGAATTTATGATAAAGAAAAAGTTCAATAGGTAGTGATGGGATTAAATAGAAATAGTTTAGGGGGACCTGATGGTTTAAATTGAGACTTTTATTAGGAAGCATAGGAAATTATTGGAGATGATAGCACTAATATGGTAAAACTTTTCTCTATGAAGCTGAATTACCTAAATTTATAACCCATACACATTTATTGCTGCTACCTAAGAAGTTAGAAGTTAAGACCTTTTATGATGTGAGATCTATATTACTGAGTAATTTTCTTAACAAAATATTCTCAGGAATCATTCATGAGAGATTAAAAGGAATAATTCTAGGCATCATTTCTCCAGAATAGGTAGGATTTGTCAAGGGGTGTAGCATAAAGAGAATATCCTGCTAGTTTAAGAAATAAACATTAAGACAAGAAGGAGGAGTAAGCCATTTGGCTTAGTTAGAAAGTTAGACATGATGAAATCCCATGATATACTTTCATGGTTTTACATTACAAAGGTTCTGAGATAGATAGGATTTGGGCAAAGACTCATAGATATGATATTCAGTATATTGAGTAACAACTAGTACTCAATTTTACTGACTCGAAAACCCAAGGGATTTTTTGATTCTTCTAGAGGAGTAAAGCATGCCGATATTTTATTACCTACTTTGTTCATATTGGTTGCTGAAGTAATGAAAAGATCTATGAATGCTTCAATGAAGAAGAAAGAACTTAAAAGATTTGAAATGCCTAGAGAAAGTCCTAAAATAAATCATCTTACCTTTTTCTGATGAAATGAATATACTATGAAAAGTGAGGTGAAGATCATGCAGATGGTTATGAAGACAATTCAAGAACATGAAGATATTCTCAGGGCAAAAGATGAACAAAGAGAAGAGTGCTATCTACCTTTATGAGAAAATAGAAGCAAGGAAAACGATTACTGCAGAGGTGGCTATATGAATACTAAGAAATGCTCATTTTACCTATATAGGATGTTTTATCTTCTACAAAATAAAGCAAATGGCTTATTATAAGTAGACCATTCACAAAATTAGCACAAAACTGTAGACATGGAAAGTAAAATTGCTTTCCTATGGGGGTTAGAACCATACTAATAAAACATGTCTTGCAAAGTATACCCTTTCACTGCTTATCAGTATCCAACCCACCAAAAAATGTATTTAATCCGATTCAACAAATGATGGAATAACTTTTTTGGGTAGCTGTATCGGAGGAAAGAGTAGACAATAAGCAAGTTGGAAAAGCTTATGTCTATCTAAAAAATAAGGAGTACTAGGTTTTAGATCTATGTATGATATTTTTAAGGAATTGTTTTGTAAACTCCGGTGGAATTATAGAAAAAACCTTCAATATGAAGTACATTTATGAGAGATAAGTACTGTAGGAAGATTAACCAAAACCTAGTAATATGGAGAACTAGTTATAATAGATCACAAGTGTGGAAGAAAAATATTAGAGACAAGAGAAATAATTGAGCATCAAATTTGGTGGAAACTACTAATGGGAAATACACAACTATGGCATAAACCGGACATGATTGGGAGAGTTATTTAATATAATAGCTAAAGACTTCAAATGTGATTATTCAATTCAAAATATTAATTAGCTTAAAAAGGATAAATGGATGAAAGGAGAATAAATGAGATGCTACCAAATGGCATTGCATAACATATTATTTAGAACATCAAACTCCCTATAGACAAGAAGCATATAGATAAACTGTAATGACCCATTCAGTCATTATGTTCACTTCCATATATAATAGAACATTCTCAATTTCTGAGTGTGAGGTTTAAACCCTGAAAGAAAAGACTAGAAAAATCTCAAGGGTTGCATAGTCTTGACAAGAAAATTAGTCTTGGATGTATATAGGGTGATACCAATTAATCGAGTTAATTTTAGTTGATATAGTATTGTTAATGGAATAGTAGACTCATCAAGTGACCCATATCACTTGTCAGAGTCAAATTCAGAGCCCTAAAAATCCTATAATAGTAGTTACCATCATACACTTTGAGATTAGACTGTGTCATAAAATAGGAAAACTAGAGAGCTGGGTGGATCTCACTTTTTAAGGTACTAGTTCTGCTATAAAAATATTGCTACCATCCAACGTAGTGGTTTGAAACACTACCACTGTAGCAACATTAATTGTTTGATATTAGATTCTAAAACCCCATTTTAACTAAGTGTTAAACCTTATTTTTGATGAAAACAAGGGTTTCTTCTCATATTATTCTAAGGGTCATAACCCTTTTTCTCTCTAGCCTCTCTCAACTAAAAGAAGGGATCTTGATACGCAAACCATCATGAAATTCCTCAGTTATTTTGGTCATCATTTATGAATTACAAAATAAGAGTTGGGAGTACATGATTACAACAAAATTAGCATCCAGGCAGGATAGGTTTAATGAGTAGTAAACTACACTAATTTATATTTTCATAACATAGAATTAATTGAGATATCATGCATAGGTATTTGTGTAAAGAGTCTAGGACAGATGAAAACTTGCAATAATATGGTTATAATTAGAAAAATATTATTCTTGATTGTTAGTTGTTACCTAATGATATTGTGTATTTATCGGAATGGAAATATACAAAGGCTTGGAAATATGATTTTTCTAGTTTCTTCATAAATGGAATTGTAAAACTATCTGGGGTTATATTTGTGATACATAAATACTCAGATTAAGAATATAGAGGCCAAGCTACTTTGTGGGGATGAAGGTAAATATTTATGGTTAGACCAGAATGATCGTTAGTACTCACGGCAGCAATAAAAGGTAGAAATTAATAATGAATCGGGTAGAATGGTTAGCTTAGATAATGTTGACCTAAGTCTTGCTGATTGACTTCTTAATATTGCGTAGAACGGTAATAAGTAGTAAAGTGTCTCGGTAATGGCTTGTGTGTTCAAATACGATTCATGATTGATAAGTTATTAACTCTATATTGTTGATTATATGGTCCGATTTTCATTGCTTAAGCCCCTAGTGGGACGATTGGGTGTAGGTATTGGTTGTTGGCTATGTTTGTAGAAAACCTCATTAACAATAACTCTTATTGATAATGCCAAATGTAGTTGGTGGTTAATTATGTTTTGTTGTTAATCAATGTACATAAAGACTCGAAACATAAATAAGTAAAGAACTAAACCCATATTCGGTCACATTCATAAAGTACCTTAATAAAGAATGAAATCAAAAGATGAATAATTGAATATCAAAGGGAAAGTAGAAAGTCTTATTTCTAGCTACATGCACGGTTACTAGATACATGCTCGCTTATTGGCTACATACTCGTTTATTGTCTATATGCCCGTGTATTGGTCATACGGGCAATGTCAATAAGACCCTTGACCCGTCAATTTGTAAATGAAAGTATATTAAGAAAGGACTTATAATAAAGTGATCTAAAGTACGCTTGAATAATCTCAAAAAAAAAAATCCTAATTCTAATAAGTAAAATAACCTTTCCCATAGAATATTCTAAAATTCTTGGTAATGGCATGTGTCCTCAAGCATGTGAATTGGTTGTGTTTGACTTGTACTTGTTTCTTGGTAGTGTTATTGAAATTGATTACATGATAGTTTCTTGATGAGTCATAGCCTTGTATTTACTTGTTGTATGATGATTGGTCTACTTAATTATATTTGTCGTATTCTTAGTTTACTTGTTTGGATAGTAGTCATACTCTAGGACCACACGAGAATGAATAGATAACAACTAGAAGTTTAGTGTGTCTTAAGTATTGTGGCCAGGTTGGACCTAAAAATATGGGTGAATAATAGGCGGTATGTATTGAAATATTTGTAGTGGTTTGGTGTGGAGGGTCTAAGAATGTGTGATCATGATTAAATAAACATGGCATAGACAAATATTGTATTACTAGAGTAGCGTTGGGGAAGCCCGGTTGATTTATGATTAATCCAAAATTTGAGGTATTATATGATTAAAAGATAATGGGGGTAAGTTATTATTATTATTTAGAGATACCATGATTTGTGTATTGATTCTATCTTATGAATATGTGAATTAATGCTGGTCGGCTGATGATGCTTATCGGTAAATGTGTTTGTACTGACCCTACTCCCTTATATACTATTTTTGGAGTGTAGATTAGATACACGTTAGTTTATACAGTTGAAGAATGGACTATGTTATTCAGCATCCACTCTGCCTTCCAATTCCATCAGATTTGGAGTCTTCCCTCATTTACTTATTTAGTCAGTTATGTATATTTTCTTTTGTAATATGATGAAGGTGTTTTTGTACATGCTTAACCATGTTTTGGGTATCTTAACAAGTGGTTTAATGTATATAAGTAACTGGTGATTTCCTTTGGTTTTATTATTATGCTTGACTATTCTTCCGTATGATCTAATAAAGAGAAGGGTTTACCTAGCTAAGGGAGTCTAGTGTAGGTGCCACACAACCTAATATTTTGGGTAATCATAGTTGGTATCAGAGCCTAGGTTCTCCCATTCTGCAAGTACAAGATCAGTTTAGAGTAGAGCCCCGCGATTAGCGTGTATACATCTATATTGAGCATGTGGGAAGATACGAAACATGTGTAATAGTTTCTCTTTCTTCTTCTTATCATGCAGTCCCTACCTCTTGACTACCCGATCGAGTCTAATTAGTGTCTAATGAATTCTAATTGGTATCTTGGGTGTGCCCAATTAGAAATAAAATCGATGCAATTGGTATTTTTGTGAGTGCCTTTTGGGACCTAAAAGGTTCCAATTTGTATTTTGAATTGAAATCGGTAGTGAAACATCCACCTAGATAATTAGGAGAATTAATGAAAGGTTATTTGCTAAGTTTGACTCTTAATTGGTGTTGGGATGCTCCGTATTGCATATATAAGTGTTGTATCATGCTAAATTAATAATTATGTATTGGATTGACCCGTATTGGGACGTAAGGAAATGATGATTTCATGATATGGTAGAATGTGTTATTTTCTCATTGATATAGTCATCAACTGTGAAATACATAAATGATGTCTTGACTATGTGGTGTTTGAGATGTTTATTTCATGATTTCTTGATAGGGGCTGACAATATCATGAGTTAATCGATGCTTTCTCTAGACAAGTTAATGTGTAAATGGTGTGAAATACCTGTACAAAATGAAAGACGAGAGAATTCGATTATTAATATAAAAAATTAGAAAAAGGAAGCAAGAAAGATCCCTGTAGAATGTTCTTATCTGGTCCACTGTGTAGCGGAGACCATTTCCATTTGAAATTTTTCTACAGTGGTACTATTGTAATGGTGATTCCACTATAAAGTTATTCTCTACTATAGGAAGTGAGGTAGTGATGCCTCCCCTATTTTTTTTTGCCTATTTTGGGGGTTTCCAAATATGGGGCTTTGGATCCCGTGTACCTATGCAAAGCAATTTCGAGATAGATAAAGTGTGTCAATGATTCAACCTACCAAATCTAGGTGCCACCACAACACTAAAGTCATCATTTATGTCCCTATCGGTCCAAATAAAATAAAAATAAAGATATCTAGATATCCAACCAACCAAGTGAACAATAGCAAGTCAATCTAGAGAGGAATGGGGAGGGAGGAAAGGGGGCTCATCTATCTAGCTCAAGGTCTCGTCCTCGCCTGTGTTGTACTTCGCGAACTATTCCTCCTCCATACCTTTGAGGAAGGATAAATATTGTGCAACATTGATAGTTAATGCCACTTTATTATTTTTTACCATTGATCTAAGTAGGGTCTTCACACCCTTCTACATACGGACTAGGAGATTATCCCTCGAGCGCCTCTTGTTCTTCTCCTTCTCTAGATCCTTCCTCAATTTCACATGTGTATTCACAAGATGGGAGTAGGAATCTTGTAGTCTCGCAAGACTAGCATTGGCACTTGGCAGACATAGTGTCACGACCTAATTTCTCGGAACATGATGGCACCTACTATACCACCAGTACGAGAACCAAACCTCGTAGTCCGTAGCCGAAGCGGAGGACTACTACAATGAATGTGGAAGAATATGAAAAGAAATAGTAAAGATAATAAAGAATTACAGAATACGCGATATAAATGTCAAACGAACCACTAGTATAGAACAACAAGGATGTAGAATATACAAAATCTCAACACATCTCCGAAATACAAT
>JBDJHY010115482.1:0-13696 GCA_039654485.1 Withania somnifera
CTTATGACATTGACATCGGGTTTTGGGAACTTGTATTACATCTTATTATTTTTCCGCATATACTGTAGTAGTCCTCCACTTCGGCTATGCACTACGGGGTTTGGTTCTCCTAATGGGTGGATAGTAGGTGCCATCATGACTCCATGAAGTCGGGTCGTGACAAAATGTCTGTTTGAGGTTAACATCATCAATACCATTGATGGTGTAATATCTTTTGGACATCCTTTCATAATGAGTTTTTAGATCTATTCTTTTGTATGAGCAGCATCTCATACTGAGATATTCTTCATGAGCTTTAGTTTTGTAGTGATCCCAAGCATCGAGAAATTCATTATGGATAAATATGATGAGAGTGTCAACATTTGGACTTTGTTTAATTGTCATCTATCAATATCCTACAAGATCTATCCACTATTGGCATAATCGTCCATGAAACTTGGCCAAAACTTTTTCTATTACTAAAGGCATAGTTGCATTAGGTTGAAAAAGTTTAGTTGTATACTAGGCATGCATCTCATAGATTCTATCTCTCCAATTGGATGGAGGAATATTATCAAAAGAGAATCTTTTTGCAGGATCATTAATGAACGGGTCGGGTTGCTCTAATCCACTATATCCTTCAGTAAACTGTCCTTCATTTTCAACTGTGGGCTCTTCCATAGGAGGATCTTCCATGAGATCATTAAGGGACAGGCTTTCAGTTTAAGAATCCTCTTCAGATTGCTTCCATAAAGATGGTACCTTTTTTGAGGATTTTGGTTAGTCAACCTTTGCTGATTCCTCATAAAGCATAGGTACATTCGCCATCTTGGTTAAAATGGTCGATATTGGATTTTCAACCATCAATTGTGAAGTTGTTTGAGATGATTTTCTAGAACAAGGGTCTTTCAATTCAAAATCATTTATTGGGGACTCATTCGGCTTTCTTTAGGAGGATTATGGGATATTATAAGGACTCATGGGTAAAAATATAGCACAGCTGAAAGGGTTGTGATCAAATGAATAGAAAGGAGATAAAGGCTGAGGGTAGGTTGCCATAACAGGTCTCTGATACCAAATTTAAACTCACTCAAATAGGTAAAACCACAAAGATAGTGAGGTACAACCATAAATCTTTTAAATTTTCATAAACCACACTTTATTCTTTACATTAATTATACATCACACTTTTATAAAAGTATTATAGACACTTTAATAATTAAAGTAAAAGTGTGATGTATAATTAAAGTAAAGAATAAAGTGCGATGTAAGAAAATATAAAAGATTTATTCTTGTCTTATCGTATTAGGTAAGTCATCTATATTAGTCATCGTGTGAGTAGTTTGTAAAGTAGCAAGTGTATCACGTGTAGTGTTTTATGAAAGCTTTGGATTATTCTTATACCTTAAGATCAGATATCCTCGCTTCTGATTAGCTTGTGATGTTTTCGAATACCCCACTAACATAGTATAAATTGGGGATCCGTGTAATGGTTTGAGCCAGACTATCCAAGACTATCTCTGATTATCTCTAGTAATGACTCTGAAGATAACGATGTGGGCCCATTCCTCTTTTTGTAGGGGAAGAGTATTAGAAACACTTGAATAATTAAAGTAAAAGTGTGATGTATAATTAATGTAAAGAATAAAGTGTGATGTAACAAAAGATAAATGATTTATTCTTGTCTTTTCATATTAGGTGAGTAATCTAAGTGAGTAACCTATAAAGTAGCATGTGTATCATGCGTAGTGTGTAGTGGAAGCTTTGGATTATCCTTATCCCTTAATATAAGATATCCTTGCTTTTGATTATCTTGTGATATTTCTGGATACCCCACTAGCTTAGTATAAATAGGGGATCCATGTAATGGTTTGAGGCAAACTATCCAAAACTATCTCTGATTATCTCTTGTATAATGGTAGCAATTCTGAAAATAACGATGTGGGTCGGTCCCTCTTTTGGTAGGGGGAAGAGAATTAGAGACACTTCAATAACTAGAGTAAAAGTGTGATGTATAATTAAAGTCAAGAACAAAGTGTGATGTAAGAAAAGATAAATGATTTATTCTTGTCTTGTCGTATTAGGTGAGTAATCTATGTGAGTCTTCCTGTGAGTCATCTGTAAAGTAGCATGTGTATCATGTGTAGTGTGTAGTGGAAGCTTTGGATTATCCTTATCCCTTAAGATAAGATATCCTCGCTTCTGATTAGCTTGTGATATTTTCAGATACCCCACTAGCATAGTATAAATAAGGGATCCATGTAATGGTTTGAGGCAGACTATCCAAAACTAACTCTGATTATCTCTTGTATAATGGCAGTGATTCTAAAGATAATAATGTGGGCTGTTCATTCTTTTTTTAGGGGGGAAACGTATTAGAGACACGTAAATAGTTAAAGTAAAAGTGTGATATAAAATTAAAGTAAAGAATAAAGTGTGATGTAAGAAAAGATAAATGATTTATTCTTGTCTTGTCATTTGGTGAGTAATCTATATGAGTCCTGTTATGAGTTATCTGTAAAGTAGCATGTGTATCATGTGTAGTGGTAGTGGAAGCTTTGGATTATCCTTATCCCTTAAGATAAGATACCCTCGCTTCTGATTAGCTTATGATATTTCCAGATACCCTACTAGCTTACTATAAATAGGGGATCCATGTAATGGTTTGAGGCAGACTACCTAAAACTATCTCTAGATATCTCTTGTATAATGGTAGTGATTCTAAAGATAACGATGTTGGTCGGTCCCTCTTTTGGAAGGGGGAAGAGTATTAGAGACACTTCTATAATTAAAGTAAAAGTTTGATGTATAATTAAAGTAAAGAATAATTTATCATGTATGATAAGATAAAAGATTTATTCTTGTCTTGTCGTATTAAATGAGTCATCTATGTGAGTCATCTATAAAGTAGCATGTGTATCATGTGTAGTGTGTAGTGGAAGCTTTGGATTATCCTTATCCCTTAAAATAAGATATCCTCGCTTCTGATTAGCTTGTGATATTTCCGGACACCCCACTAGCTTAGTTTAAATAGGGGATCCATGTAATGGTTTGAGGTATACTATCAAAGACTATCTTTTATAAGTTCTTGTATAATAACCATCTCTCTTTATAATATATTTTATACATTGTAACCTTCTTTTATGGTTGTACCTTCCTGAGTGAGCTATAAATTTGGTATCCGAGCCATGTTAGCTTAAACCCATTTTTCCCTACCCTCTAGATGAACTGATGGTATTATGATGTCTTGATTATGGTTCTAAGGGATTATGCTCTGTGGTGGCCCTTTTGAGGGATCCTCAAAATCAGAAATCTGATAACTAGAACCCTGGTTATGAATTTACTATTTTAATCATGTGTTGTGGCCCTTGAAAGCTTTTATGGTGTTTACTGCATCAGGTATGCTCTTAGATTATCACAAAGATTTCATATATGGTTTTAACACTTTGTGTGTTTTAAGACATCTTATCATCAGAGGGAATTCTTGAGGAAAATAGGGAAAATATTTAATCTCATTGGTAGTTTAAATTCTTTACTCATTCTACCTCTTCTTCTTCAGTTCAAAGTTCCTTTAGTTCCTCTTCCTCTATAAAACCAAGAATAAATTCCAATTACTAAGATTCCACTACTAAACCCTTATAAAACTTTCATAGAGAACCATAACCCGGTCTCACGGGCTGTCAAATAGGTCTTTTCTCCTAATAAGACTATAGAGGATGGAGAACTTATGTTAGCATCTCAGATGGAGCAAGTTCCTATTCGCTCTACTGAAGCGGAACAAATCATACCCATAAAACTAAGTGACCCATTGCCAAAATAGTGGTTATTTAATGGCTATACTCGTCTCCATTTTGGAGTAGTGAAGATGGCCTTAACCCTACATGGCCAAAAAGGACTACCTGTGTTGCAACGTTGCACTTCTAGACACAAGGTTCCAACAATGTGCTCAAGCTTGTATTGCAACTATATAGACAACACTTAATGCTGGAACGGTCATGATAACACATTTCCAAAACTTCAAAATGAGGCTTGGTGATCCACAGATCCACAACAATCTAAAAGTTCAACTCCAGATTATTGGAGCGCCACAAGTAGCGGAAACCTATATTGCCACTCTTTATTATCAAATAGCATATAGAGTACAAAACCATTCATTTTTTCTTAGTCTTCCACGAGATACAAATGAGGCTCTATTTCTTGAAATTGATGCTTAGTCTAACTCATCTTTGACTCATATCCCAAAGCAGATCCCAAAGGATGAACTTACAAATTCCTCCTGGAATCGTGGGTAACCCACGAGGAAAAGGTTCAAAGGGATAATTAACCATTCCACTCTCAAAATTCGTCTTTTTTCAAAAAAAAAAAAGAACGGTGCCATGGAAATTATGTTCAAAGGGGATGATACTTCAACATCCTCTGACACAACTTCTATTTTCTCCTAAAAAATAAACATGATCAAGGAATCTTTCCCCAACGTCCTAATCCATTCTTTCAATTTTAAAGGCTAGCCTGTCTATGAATACAGTTAAGATGGACACATCTTTTGGGATGTATGCAACTATAATGCTTGTCTTGTAGGTGCGTGGATAACGAGGATTCTCTAAGAAACAAAGGGAAGTAAAAGAAGAAGTCAGCACAAAGTATTTTAAAGGAGCGCTATGAACAAGGAGATCCAGAAGTAGGATTGCTTAGAGAATCATCAGAAAAAATTGACTATTACATCCTTTACACAAAAGGAACAGAAGAGTGTAATATGATGCAGCAAGCTGATGATTTTCCTCCACCTAATTTTGACCAAGACAACACTACTCATGCTTGAAAAATCAAGAATCCAACAACAAAAAAATCAAAATGGATCAAGTAAGGAGCTGAGTATGGTCGAAGCTACTCTTAATTGGCAGACAGAAAATACAGTAGCACAAAACAAGGTCTTGAAGCAAATCATTACTACACAGCAAAATATGTCAAGGAAACTTGATCAAGGTTCTTTTCTATTTCCAACATAATAAGATCAACTTCAAGGGATAATTAATGCTCTTCATCAAGAACTGATACAGATGGTCACTACTAGAACAGTTACCTTTAATTCTCCAATTTTAGCCCAAAAGGAAGCAGATATAAAAAATCTAAAAAATTAGCTCCATGCACTCCAAACCCAAAAACAATACACTGGCTATTTTATGCTCTTACATTTTCTTCTTACTACCACCCTTGCCAACCTACGCTCAGCCTTTGTCCCCTTTCTCATCATTTGATCAGAACTCTTTCAATAGTGCTGCAATTTACCCATGAGGCCTTATGATATCCCACAATCTTCCAAAAGAAATTAGGATGACTCCCCAGTAAAAGATTCTTAATTGAAAGACACTTCTTCTATAAAATCATCCCAGAAAAATTCATCATTGATGGTTAAAAATCAAATATCAACCATTCTAATCAAAATGGCAAATCTACCTATGCTTTATGAGGAGTCACCAAAAGTTGATCAACCAAAATCCTCAAAAAGGTGCTATCTTTATGGCAGCAATATGAAGAGGATTATGAAAGTAAAAGCCTGTCCCTTGATGATATCATGGCAGATCCTCCTATGGAAGAGCCCATAGCTGAAGATGAAGGTTAGTATACTGAAGGTTATTGTGTATTAGAGCAATCCGACCCATTCATTAAGGATCCTGCAAAAGAATTCTCTTTTGATAATATCCCTACATCCAATCGGAGGGATAGAATCTATGAGATGCATACCTGGTGTATAGATGAACTTCATCAGCCTAATCCAACTATGCCTTTAGTAGCAAACAAATTTGTGGCCATGTTTTATGGAAAGTTACGCCAATGGTGGATTTCTCTTGGAGGATAAAGACAAATGATAATTAAAAAAAGTCCAAATGTTGACACTCTTATCATGTATGTCCACAATGAATTTCTCGGTGCTTGGGATCACTACATAACTCAAGATCGTGAAGAATATCTTAGTATGAGATGATGCTCATACAAAAAAAAAGAATTGTAAACTTATTATGAAAGGATATCCAAAAGATTTTACACCATCAATGGTTCTGATAATGTTAACCACAAACAAACATTCATAAATTCTCTCCCAGAACCTCTTGGGAAGGAGACATCCATACTTTTGCAACTTAATAATATTCCAATAAACAACACATCTCTTAGAAAATTAAACCAGAATGTATTAGCGGCCTTGGAAAAGCTTTGTAACCAAAAAGGTTTCTCAAGCAGATTAAGGAACAATGAAAAAATCTCGGATAATCTTGTTATCAAAACAAACTATAAATCAAATGTGAAAAAAGTAGTTCATGCACGTACAACAAAATGAAGGACAAATTTCAATAAAAGGACAAATTCTAAAAGAGAGGGAAAGAGCATTATTTCTCCAAGAAGAAAAGATGGATGTTCCTTTGGAAAAAGAAGGGAAACACCAAATCCTCTAGGTGTTATGTATGCAGAAAGAAGCAGCATTTTTCTAAAGATGTCCAAAAAAAGAAAAAAGTTCAAGACTCATTAATAAGATTCCAAAGATTGAAGGCATAGATGATGATGATCTTGAATCACTCTTTTCCGTTGATGATGAACCATGTGCAGATACCATTCTTGCTTTTTGAGAAGATTTGACAGACTCGTTTGACGAATCTGAAGATGATGTGATCTTGTTTGACGAAATATATACTTTCACCCCTGATGAAAGTCATCTATGTCAACCTTCCCCCTATGCCAAGATCCATATCTTCTCAGGAAAATAGGATAAACCAATTCCAGTCATCGCATTTTTTAATACAAGAGTTGTTTCATCTACTATGAAGCCTGATATCTTACCAAAAGAATACTAGAATTCTTTCTACAGGATATTTCGTGCTGCAAATGGTGATACTTTTCTTATCACTCTCATTAGCGAGCCCATAAATATTCAAGTCTTCCTAGGTTATATGATAAAATATCAAGTTTTTGGATCAGAATTACCGGGAAAACATCTTTTGATCGGATTTGATGTCCTACATAATCTCATAAGGGTATCTTGAAATAAGGAAGGTCTGAAACATAGAAATCATTTGTTGCCTTGGACCAAGACAATGCATCTGTACCCAATGGAGTTGCTATATACAATGAAGGAAGAAATAGCTCGTACTTCTTGTATGGAATCCCACACAGAATTCCTTCAAAAATGTTGTCATCCTCTATGGAAGAATCCAGAGTTGTTTATGTCTTTACCTTTCAAAAGAAATGAAGATATCAATCCAATGAAAGCAAGTCACAAAAGAATGAATCTAGATCATTATGCCCTGGCCGTTAAAAAGGTTGACCAGTTACTAAAAGAAGGGATCATAGAAAACACCAAATCACAACAGGCTTGTGAGACATTCTATGTTAACAAAAGATCTAAGCAATCAAGGGGAAATTTGGGGTTGGTTATCAATTATCAACCGCTTAATCATTTTCTCGAGGATGATAAATTCTCTCTACCAAAACAAGAAGTACTCTTTCAAAAGCTTCCTCAGGAAAAGATATTCTCAAAATTTGATTTAAAGTCTAGGTTTTGGCAACTTGGTATCCATCCAGATGAGAGGCCTAAGATAGGTTTTTGCATACCAGAAAGGCATTATTATTGGGTGGTTGTCCTTTTTAGACTTAAACCAACTCCATCTCTATTCTAAAAAGCCATGACGAAGGTTTTCCAACCTATGATGGAAAATGCTCTGGTTTACATTAATGATATCCTCTTGTTCTCACCAGATATAGACTCTTATTACAATTTATTATCAAAATTCCATGACTTGGTGAGCAATTATGGAATCATGCTTGCAGAGATGAAAATGATCATCAGAGAAATAGATATTGACTTCTTGGGGATGCACATTTCAAATGGTCAACTTGACCGTTTCCCAGATGAAAACTTAATTCTCAAATAGCTCCAGAAATTCTTGGGTATAGAATACCGCTTACCAATCAGCTCAGGAAAAACACCCTGCTATGGAACCAAGCATGCACTAATGCAGTCAAGAAATTGAAGTCTTTAACAAAGAGCATGCCAAACTTAAAAATTCCAGCTACAGACAGAAGAGTCCTACAAAATGATGCAAGTGACAAATTCTAGGGTGCAATTCTTCTTGAAGAAGAAAATGGAAAAAGGCAAATTTATGGCTATAAGAGTGGATCATTCAAAAGTGGAGAACTTCATTACCATTCCTCTACAACAAAATTTTGCTAGTCAAGAGGGGAATTGAAAAATTCTAGTTCCACCTCATCGGTTAACATTTTCTCATAGAAATGGATATGTCAGTATTTCCTGTGATGTTACATTTCCAACAGAAAATGCTTCCACAGGCTCAACTCCTAAGATGGTCAAACTGGTTCTCTCAATGGAAGTTTGAAGAAAGACACATCAAAGGAAAAAATATTTTCCTTTCAGATTTCCTATTAATAGCCCAAAAAACCATTTCTCCAATCTTTCCAGTCATATACTGTGTCAAACTAGAAGATTTCCCTCCCCATATCTAAGCTAATATTCTCAACCATCTTCTTCAAAAAAGGGCTTTATCGTGTCTACTGGATTTCTAAAAAATCTATATCAGATTCTTTAGCCTGACCAAAGGTCCTCTTCTTGGATTTCCATTAAACCATACTCTACCTTTCTTATCTATTTTAAGGTGCAATAATGGTTTCATGTTTGAATTCCCAAAAGAAGCCTACTTTGTCCGTTGGTATTTTGTGGAAAGATGCCCATTTGGATTCATCTTCGATAAATGGAGTCTTCTTTGATATTTAGCAAGAATCACTTAGGGAAACAACAAAAGGAAGCATAAAGTTCTTTTTAGATGGCTATGCCACTTTGGAAATTTAAAATTTTTGCAGAATAAGCTTCGTCCAGATTTAAGTAGTTTTAATAGGGTCCGTGAGCAACGATACATTCTCCTTACTTTTGAGTGTAATAGAAGTTTCACAATTCAAGGGGAGTAGATTATTATCAAATGAGAGTATTCCTGTACATTTTGGCATTACAAGGAGTACACAAATTACCTCTCCACTATTGATTATCATTACCTCATATGTGCTTTGAATAACATTGATATCAAGGAAGTCTTGAATGAAGTCCCAACGACAAGCTGGTGGAAAGCATTCCCTAAATATTATGCTATCTAAATAACTGATTGTTTGAATAAGTTATATCGTGAAGCCATGAATACTCCTCCATATGTTCAAAAAACCAGTACTTGGTTTTGACTACATTGTCACTGATGACTCTGGCAGTTATTCTGATGATAACGATGTGGAGCCATTATTTATTATGGCATGGGGGAAAGAGTATTAGAGACACTTTATGTAATAATTAAAATAAAGAATAAAGTTCCATGTACGAAAAGATAAAGATTTATTCTTGTCTTGTCGTATTAGGTGAGTCATCTATGTGAGTCATTTATAATATAAAGTAGCATGTGTATCATGTGTAAAGTGTAGTGTGTAGTGGAAGCTTTGGTTATACTTATCCCTTGGCATAAGATATCCTTGCTTCTGATTGGTTTGTGATATTTTCGGATACCCCAATAGCTTAGTATAAATAGGGGATCCTTGTAATAGTTTGGGGCCGACTATCCAAGACTATCTCATATTGTCTCTTGTATAATAAACATCTTTCTTTATAATATTTTCTCTCTACTGTAACCCTCCTTCGTGGTTGTGCCTCTCTGAGTGAGTTGTAAATTATACAATGCAGGTCCTACTATAGACTGACTAAAGCAATCCAAGGTTAAGGAAACAATGGTCGGCTCGGAGGCAAAGCTCATCGTAATCTCAGCAAGTCATCTAGGAATACCTCGAAGTATCACAATGTCGCTGATAACCCCTGCTGATATCTGCACTGCGAAAAAAGGTACAAAAGTGCACCATGAGTACCAAACAAGCTACCTAGTAGACATCATCGGCTGGCTTGGTTAAAATAATGCGAGAAATAAAGAGAGGAAGTAAAATAGGTCGATAATTGTAAAGAAATAGTAAAAGAAGAAGTAAAACTAATAATATGCAGAGAATGTACCAGTATAAATCTACAAGAACTAGATATAGTAGATGCAGACTGCATAGACCAAAATACGAAACTCGAAACAAAGTAAGGAAACCTACCAATGCTCCAACTCAGTACGAATCCCACTAATCATGATACCATAAATGCGCGAACCACAAATAGAGATCAAATAGGAGAATGCCACAAAATAAGGAATAAAAGGTAAACACGCAAAACCTACTTGCCGTTGCATACCACTGGTAAGTACAAACAACACAAAAAAAACCCACCAGTCGTCTCATCCCACTGGTAAGCACAAACAGCACAGCGAAACCCACTGTGACTCCCCATTAAGCCCGGTAAGCGCATAACACACTACACAGGGGCACATGAAAGTAAAGTAGAGCAGTATCAGCCTCGGTATACACCCCCTTTCAGTGCCGGTAACAATGGCCCAACCCTTTAGTGCCAACAATAGTCAAAATAGTAAATATACAAGAGTATCAATACAACAACAACAATGAAACAAAAACAACGAAAATGTGAAAGTAAATGGAGTCTAGGTTCAGCCAAAGGCCACCAGCTAAGAGTTTGCCTCACCACACTTGTCGTGTAGTAGCTAAAAATAGTTCTTAGATTCAGTGGCCTCCACACGGTGGAACAAGACCCAGGCATACAACCCTTCACCCTCTATGCTATCTCACGGGCCCCCGAAATCCAATAATAATATCAATAGAAATACAATGAGCAACCTAAGTAACCCAGCCCACACTACTAGCCATACTATAAGCATAATAATATCAACACAGTCTACAATGAACAAAATAAATCTAGCCTACCTGGACATCGTCGAAAATCCTCAAAGTGCGCGCATGTGGGTCCAAAGCTCCAACAAAGTCGATATCACTTGAGCTATACAATTACAAGTCCAGAGATCAAAACATAAAGAATGGGACCCATATTGCAATTAGCAACTTGGGTCTAAAAGCGAGCCCCAAAATAGGCCCTTGGGCCCCATGGCCCATAATATTAAACTAAAAATACTAGTGTAGAGGGCTCGGTATAGGAGGAAGTGGCTAGATTTTAATCCTAAGAGGACCACCAGAAGGTACTCAAAACAAACCAAAAATGGTGTGATCAAAAGTGCAAGACATTGCGTAATAACCATAAAGGGGAGGGATACACTCCAGGATTAAGAAGTCGCCTAAACATGGTGTATTAGCCAGCTAGAATTCAAGAATGGTATAATAATCCAACTGAAAATAAGGATAAAATATCTATACTCAATGAAGGTTTAACCCTAGTGAACAACTACCATTTCCATGGAAAAAAATAAAAAAATAAATACCTCACCAATGAGAGAAAACACAATGGTGAGCTTGGGAAAGGAATCCCCTTCAATTTTGTTGAGTATTGGAACTCAAAATCATCCTGGAATGAGAAAAATAGAAGTGGAAGAAGGGAAAAATGAACTGAAAATTTGAGGTTGGGGTTTATATACTACAAGGCCCTTGTTCATGCATAGGGATGGGTCACGATCGTGATGACTGTGGTTGTGATCGCACAAGGTAGAGGAGCAAAGCATTGCAAATGCATGAGTAAGATGCACATTCACGAAGAAGGGATTCTTTTGCACCAGATGCAATTTTGACAACAAAAATCTAAAATAGAAAGAAGGCCCGGAACAGCACCCAAAATGCGTTTGGAGTCCAAATTACGCAAACAAACTATGCATGCACACCTGAAATGACATTCTGGACTCAACAGTGCATATGAAATCGGGATACGATGCCATTTTGTAAGAATGTTGACCAAGTCAACTCCTTGAGCCAAAGTTCACAACTTCCACTCACAACCTTGAAACTACAACAGCAGCCCTGGGAGGCGAACCAATGACTCCTTTAGCCCAAACTTGGCATTTTGGAGCTGATGGAATCTCGATCCGATGCTATGATCATCAAAAGATCTCCCAGGCTTCACAATGAGATTCGGCTGGGCTGAATTTCCACAAAACAACCCAAACTCCATGAGAGAAGCCCAGGACACAAACATAGGGTGCATCTAGCCAATATCGGCATTCCAGAGCTAACTGAACTGATGGAATTTGATGTCGAGCGTGTTTTCTACTATTTAACTCTTAAGTTTTACTATTTCAAAACCAAAACTTCAAAACAAGAAAACTGCAAAATAGGAAAACCACTAAAAGAGACTTTCGTCCTTAAAAGTCAAGAAAGAAGCAGTAACTGAAGGCTCGACAGATATGGATATTGGTCCTGTATATCACGCTTCGTCTCCCAGGTAGCTCCTTAACTGGTTGATGTGCCCAACCAACCTTCACTACCATAATCTACTTGGAACTGAGCTGGCTCACATCTCTAGCTATAATTGCCTAAGGCTCCTCAATATAGGTCATAATGTCATCAATCTACATATCTCCTTGATGAAGGACATGGGACGAGTCTAGTACATAGCTGCGGAGCATCGATACATTGAAAGATGGATGGACGGCAGCTAAGTCAGGTGGCAGGGTAAGTCTGTAGGCAACTTCTCCAACTTTCTGCAAGATCTCGTATGACTTAATGAACCAGGGGCTAAGCTTCCCTCGCCTACCAAACATCATAATGCTCTTCATGGGTAAGACTCTGAGGAAAACAAAGTCACCGATGCTGAACTTAAAGGGCCAAAGCCTAGGGTCCGCGTAGCACTTCTTCCTACTCTGGGCTTTCCTTAGCCTATCTTAAATAAGTCTGACCTGATCTGTAATATCGCAGAGCCAATCAAAACTCTGGAGTCAACCTTCGCTGCCACTAAACCAACTAATGGGTGATCTGCAACTCCTTTCATACAAGGCCTCAAATAGAGCCATTTGGATACTTGAGTGGTAGCTGTTATTATACAAAAACTCGACCAAGGACAAGCACCTATCCTAACTACCTCTAAAATAAAAAACACAAGCATGCAACATATCTTGAAGTACTTGAATGGTCCTCTTGGACTGACCATCTGTATGTTGGTGAAATGTTGTACTCAAGTTAACCTCTGTACCCAACTCTCACTGAATCGACCTCTAAAATAGTGAGGTGAACTGTGTACCCCTATCAGATATGACAGACACAAGTATCCCATGCAGTCTGACTACCTCAAGGACATATTACTCAGCCAACCTCTCTGTACCCCAAGTCAAATGAGTCAGTTGGAACTTGGTCAACCAATCTATGATGACCTATATGCAATCAAACCCTCTAGAAGTACGGGGAAGGCTTGTGATGAAGTCTATAGTAATCCGCTCCTATTTCCATTCAGGGATAGGGAGCCTCAGTATCTTACCGCCCGACCTCAGGTGTTCGAGCTTTACCTAATAATAGTTCAAACACCGAGACACAAAGGACATAATAGACATCCTCATACCTTGCCACTAATAATGCTGCCTCAAATCGCGATACATCCTTGAAACACCCAGATAGATAGAGTACCTGGATCAGTGGGCCTCACGCAAAAAAGTCCAAAGCAGATCACCAACCCTTGGAATAGCAAGGTGGACATAAACCTATAATACACCATCAACATCTATGCGAGCCTAATCAAAACCACCCGATAGGACCCTCTCCTTCAACTGAACTAGAAATGGGTCCTCATCTAGCACTAATAAATTTGGTTAATTAAAGAACATTTGGGCTCACTATAAGCAATAACATACTCTAGCACTGA
>JBDJHY010115811.1:0-13695 GCA_039654485.1 Withania somnifera
TATATATATATGTATATATATATCAAAAATCGAGTCAATTTTGAGTTTTTAACACTAAAATCATTTTCTCTAGTGTATTTCAAGCCTAGATCTTGAATTTGAATCGAATAGGAGTTGATTTGCCATATTTACTATTTTTTAAGGTTGAACTCAAAGTTGGTGTTGATTTCTGATCAACTGAACAAGAATTAAAGGTTGAAAGGTTGAAAATCATCAAATTCAAGTTACAAGGATCTCCTAGTTTGAATTTTATTCAAATCGGAGAAGAACTAATGTACTTGAACTTTTTTGTGTTTAACTTCTTCATATTTTGAATCCAAAAATTAAGATCAAATTTGGTGTGAAATCTAGAGCTTCTAAGTGTTGAGAATTTTTTCTTATATATTAAGGAGCTTATGGTTCAAATTTGATAAAGATTGGTGAAGTTTTGGGTGAGATTCTAAAATTTGGGTTCTAAGTTCTTCATGTTCTTAGTTTCTAGATTTTTGGACTCAGACTGTATCTGATTGAATTGAATTCCGGTCTTGGAAAGTTTTGGGAGTCATTGCTCATAGTTAGAAGAGTGTGTAAATTCAATTTGATGTTATTTGATTGAGGATTGAAACTTCTTCAAAATTTGAGTTCATCATTGATGGGGTTTTCCAAAGGTTGAAGAAGAAGAAGGTGAAATTCAGGTTGCAAATTCATCAAAGTTTGGTGGATAAAATTCTTATCATTGAGTTCACCAAGTCATAAGGACCGTAAGTTTCAATTTCCGTTCAAATTAAAACTGATTTGAGTGAGTTTGAAATGTTAGTGTTCTTGGTTTTCTTGTGAAATTCATACCTTGTTAGTGGAAGAACTTCAAAATTGTGTTGTTTGATCCAAAATAAGTTTGTAATTTGGTGGAAAGGGTGTTTTTTCTTAGAATAATCTGGTGGGAAATCATAAGGCATGAAGGTACAAAGGTAATTATAAAAAAAGGAGAAAATCCCGTACAAGTCCTAAGCTTACTGCCTAGGATGGTGGTCAAGACTCTAGCACACAAACCCACTGCCCTCAAGGACGGAGGTCCGACCCCTAGGGATATCAGTTAATTCCTGTATCCCACCACACAGTGCCTCGAACTGTGGTGTCTACTCCTAGACGACGGTCCGTTCTTGGACACGGCGGTCACTTGTGATCAAAATTAGCTCCAAAAGTGGTTTAAACTTTGTGGTAACACCTTACTTTGGCTCAATTAAAGTTCCTAGTCATTGTTTCATTTCCTTAAGCATTAATTTCATTTTGTTTATTCAACAACTAGTTTGCAACTAGTATTTTTCCTTCAAAATTGTTAGCTAGTTCTTTGGGTCTGCTTTCTTTCATGCCAATTGTTTGTGTGCTATTCTTGAATTTATTATCGTTGAGCCTTTATTTCTTCTATTGCAGTTTTCTTTAGTTTGTTGTAGTGTCTACAAGTATCCATTCTACCACAAAGGATAGAAGACTATTGATTTAATAGAGTAAAGGCAAGCTTAGCAAGCAATCTTGGAAAAAGGGTAGAGATAAGGTAAGAGTTCACATATGAGTGACACAATGATTTTAACAATAACCTCATGTGTTAAGTTTTATAGATACCTCTAGAGTAAAATATCATCAATAGCTTCGGACTATAGCGAAGGTGACATGAGTAGCTATGATTGTAGCGAGCTTGGATTGGAATCTCATATTTTTTAGGGACGTCCTTTGAGTTTTGTTAGGAATTTTGCACCATGTGTGCCTGCAAAAGAGAAGACAAGGTACTAGGAAAAATGATAGCATCATGGTTAGCTTGTGACAAAGGTTGCGTTTGGACAAGTTCCACTTGCATGTGTTTCTTTCCCTCCTCAATTAGGCAACTCCTTGGCTCATTATTTACACAAAAGTGCTCCCCTTCTTGAGCCAAGTCTATCCCCCTTTTGCACTCTCAACTCTTCACCAAGCTTCTTCTCCATTTTTTCTTTCTCAAGTGTCTTCCCAAGCTCTCTCGTGATTCTATAGTCCTCACTCACGGCATAAGGTGTCAAGGATGCAATTCTAATCGTGTGTCCTTCAAATACAAAGGAGTACTTGTTTGGCATATCATGACTATTGGAGCACCTATCAACTAGACAAGGCAACCCAAATAACACATGGCAAGCCTTCATAGGTACTACATCACATAGAACTTCATCACGATACTTACCAATGCGCATACTCACAATTACTTGTATGGTTACCTGAAATTCAACATCGTTGGTCCACTGGAGTTTGTAAGGATGGGGATGGTTTTTTTAAGGAGGTTCATTCTTTCCACCATTCATCTATTTGCACAATTGACACCACTCCTACCATTAATAACTAAGGAACATACATCATCCTTGATCCTACACCTTGAATGGAATAGGTTCACTCCTTGATCAAGTTCCTCTTTTGAGAGATCCCCAATGATTTGCATAATTTTACAAGCCAGGTTCAAATCATCTTCCAATTTCCAAATATTCAATATGAAGGTCTCAACCTCATGCCTAACCATAGGTCCTCTTGGACACAAGTCCTCACTAAAGGTCCTCACTAAAGGTCACCTTGGACTTCTTGAGAGGGAATTCTTTAGCAATATGTCCTTCATAATGGCATATATAACAACAAAAAAGAGAAGAATTAAAAGGACGAGGTGTATCAAAGTTACCTCCATGAACTTGGGCATCTTCATTTGGAAAGTAGCTAGCTTGAGTAGCTCGACTACAACCTTAGAATAGTGGATGACTCACTTTGATTACATGCATCTCACGGTCCAGTATACCTTTATTTCCATTATGCTCATCTTGAACTCCATACCTACTTTCCTCAAAACCAAACATATCTCCTCTATTTTTCTTCCCATGATATCCCTTAATAATCCTACTACTCATGCCATCATAACAAGAGCTTTGGAAAGATCTTTCTCGGTTAGACATTTGGGAAAAGATTTGTTTAGGTGTATGGTATTGGAATTGGTTAGCTACAAAAGAAGATTGCTCTTGTAATCGTACTTTGGTTGTGGAGTTGTTATCATGAAATCTTGTCTCACATTAGTCGGTTTGTTCATTTGGAATACGAGGTTTAGGTATTTTTGGAAAAGGTCATGAGTAGTATGTGCTACCCTTCTTGCTCCTCCATTCTCCCTCAAATGTCCCATGTCACCCTCTTTCTTCCATCTAACCACCTTTTATGATAGACCACACGAAGAATAATAATTACAGTCAACTATGAATCAATATCCTCTTGATTGGATTTAGAAGTAGCATTAGACGAGGAAGCATTTCTACCCTCACCACTCTTATCCACATCACATTCTTCATCACTAGGGTCACATGACATGTAGAAAGACAAACCACTTATTGTGTTATCTTCATAACAACGGTGTGAAGTACAAAACCCTCTACATTAACATATAATCTCCTTCAGGTTCTTCTCCTCTGTTCTCATCATCATCATCATCCCTGGAGTAGTAATACTCACTAGCACATGGTTCGTGATCATATGGACTTCCACCTCCATCACTCAGACCCATCTTCACACGCATGAGTATCACAAGCATCTTCATAAGGACCATCATAATCCTCATTTGGTTCATTGTAGTACTCATAATAGTCCTCATAAGCCCCATTATCATAGGCATGAGTCTCATGATCAATCTCATAACTCCCCTAGCTACAAGCATACCTACTCAAGTCACCTTCATTATAGTCCGAAGCTTTGGATTACATCTTACTTTAGAGGTACCTGCAAAACTCAACACACGAGGTTAATAACAAAATTCTCACGTCACTCGTATATGAATTCACCTTACCTCTATGGAGTTTCTCCCAAATTTGTTCAAGTACAAGGTCTGTTCACCTCAATTCAAGGTTGTTGATTCTATGGGTAGAATGGATTTTTGTGACACTCAAATCAGAAAAACAAAGACTAATGGACTTGAATCAATACTATTCAAAGATTATATAAAGCAACAAAATAAAAACAATGAGTAGCACGAAAGAAAAACGGTCACTAAAAACTAATTAACAACTAAGTAGAACAAATACTAATTGCAAACTAGTTGTAGAATAAAAGAAAGGAACTGAGGCTTAAGAAATGAAACTAATGATATAGAACTTGAATTAATTCAAGGTAAGATGTTATAACATAGTTTGGACTACTTTTGGAACTATTTTTTATCACAAGTGACCGTCGTGTCCAAGGGCAGACTGCCGCCTAATAGATGCCACCGCCGTCCGGGCAGTGTGTTTTTGGTTGCAGGAACTGATCACCAACCAAGAGGGTGGCCCACTGTCCTTGAGGGCGATGGGAAATGGCGGTAGGAACTAACCACCGTCCTAGGCAGAATGCATGGGATTTTCTCCTTTTTGCAATTACCTTTGAACCCTTATGCCTTTTATTTTCCCAACCAAAAATTCCAACCAAAAACACCTTTTACACTTAATTTCATGCCGCATTTGGATCAAGAATAATATGAAGATCTTCTTCCAATAATGTATGAATTTAAGCAAGAGCCCCAAGAACACCCAAACACACTCAACTAAATCAACTCGGAAATGGATGAAAATTGATATCTAAGATCCTTATGACTTGTAGAATTTAATTATCAATGTTTTAACACCAAGTTACCACTTCAAATTAAGGATGATGGATCAAACAGACTTGTTCTTCATCTTCTTCACATGAATATGTGAAGAACACTCATGAACACTTGCAAAATTCAAATTTCTAATCCTCAAATAAACTCCGAGACGTATCAAATTTTAACCACGGGCTCCCTTCGTACCAAAATTCATCACATAAATTGTCAATAATGGACTTGCAGATTAGGAAGAAGATGATGAAGAAGGTTATAGAGGACCAACCAATGATTTGGTGGGGGTATATTGACTTTAGCTAGTGCTCTGGAGATAGGGGAGAAGTTTTTGGATAGGGGAACTTGGGAGAGTAGGGGGGATGCTGACAATATGTGGGATAAGATATTGCAAAGTGTATTAGAAGAGACGGAGAGTGAGGTGTTGGGTGTTGCTAAAGGCCGTTCTGGCAGGCGTTAGCGGGATTGGTGGTGGAATGGAGAAGTTCAAGGTAAGATGGAGGCAAAGAAGATGGATTTTGCTAAGTTGGCAGATAGCACGATCGAGGAGAAGGAACGGATAAGTAGGGCAGAGTATAAGCTAGCGAGGGTAGAGGATAAGCTGGCAGTTACGGCTACTAAAATAGCATCTTTTGAGAGATTGTATTCTGAGTTAGAGGATAAAGGCGATGACAAGAGGTTATATAGGCTAGTCAAGACTAGGAAACGGAAGGCTCGTGATTTAGACCAAGTGAGGTGCATCAAGGATGAGGATGATACAGTTTTGGTGGAGGATGTGCTCGTTCAGAAGAGATGACAGTCTTATTTTCATAGACTTTTGAATGATACAAGGGACAAGAACACGGTGTTGGGGGGTTTGGAGCACGATGGAAGGAGTAGGGTTTATGGTTATTATAGGTGCATTAAAGTGGATGAGGTGAAAGGTGCTCTTCATAAGATGAGTAGGGGTAGAGCAACTGGACAAGATGAAATCCTGGTGGATTTTTGTAAGAGCTTAGGGGAGGCAGGCATGGCATGGCTCACTGAGTTGTTTAATATTCCTTTTAGGATGACAAAAATTCCTGGGGCGTGGAGGTGGAGTATGATAGTTTCATTGTGTAAGAACAAGGGTGACATTTAAAATTGCAACAATTATAGAGGTATCAAGTTGTTAAGCCACACTATGAAGGTTTGGGAATGGTGGAGTTGGGGTTGAGGAGGATCGTGGCTATTTCTAAGAATCAGTTTGGCTTTATGCTAGGTCGTCAAATACATACGCTATTCATCTTGTAAGGAGACTTGTGAAGAAATATAGGGAGAGTAAGAACGACTTGCACATGGTGTTCATCGATCTAGAGAACGCTTACAACAAAGTTCCTAGGGAGGTTTTGTGGAGATGCGTGGAAGCTAGAGATGTCCATGTGGCTTACATCAGAGCGAAAAAGATACGTATGACGGAGTGAAGACTCGTGTAAGAATAGTAGGAGAAGATTACAAGGCCTTTCTTGTTTTAATGGAGTTGCACTAGGGTTCGACTCTTAGCCCATTCTTATTTGCCTTCGTGATGGATGTTTTGACACGACGAATCCAGGGTAAGATGCCTTGGTACATGTTATTTGTAGAAGACGTGGTTTTGATCGATGAGACTTATGGAGGTGTCAATACTAAGTTAGAGGTTTGAAGACAGATCCTAGAGTCTAAAGGTTCATGTTGAACAGGACCAAGACAGAGTATTTGAAGCACAAGCTTAGCGAGCCGCTGCCTGAGGATGAGGTGGTAGTGAAGCGGGATAGCTAGGTCATTCAGAAGAAAGATAGTTTCAAGTATCTTGGGTCTATGATCTAGGGAGATCGACGAGGATGTCACTCACTGTATTAGCGCAGGGTGGATAAAGTGAAGGCTCGCTTCGAGAGTCTTATGTGATTAGAGGGTGCCCTCTAAACTCAAAGGTAAGTTCTATAGGATGACGGTTAGACCTTCTATGTTGTACAGGGCAGAGTGTTGGCTTATAAAGAACTCTCACATCCGAAAGATGAAAGTGTGACAAAGATGAAGATGCTATGATGGATGTGTGAAGTTACTAGGAGCGATAGGATTAAGAATGAGGTTATTCATGACAAGGTTGGGGTGAGTACGATGGAAGACAAGATGCGGGAAGTAAGGTTGAGATGGTTCGGGCATGTGACAGGGAGGGGGGCTTGGATGCTCTAGTGCACAGGTGTGAGAGGTTGTCGCTGGGTGGTTTTAAGTGAGGTAGAGGTAGATCGAAAAAGTATTTGAAGGAGGTGATTAAACATGACATGAAGCTGTTATAACTTACTGAGGACATGACCCAGAATATGAGTTGTGGAAGACGTGAATTAGGGTGGTAGGTTAGGAGGTAGGATGAGCTCTTGTTGGTAAGGATGTGCTTTATTTTGTTTTGATGGATTATTGTGTTGTTTCTGTGTGGCATTATTTTTGCTATTTGTTGTTCTTTCTGATACTTTATATTATTTATTATTGTGTTAGATTATGATTTTGCCATAAGCAAGAGTCTTTCCAAAATAGTCTCCTTAGTTCAGAGTAGTGGGGCGGACTGCGTATACTTATCCTCTCCAGAACCTCACTCTGGACATGCATGTTGTTGTTGCTCCTGCCAATTTAATTACTTTAGTAAAATTTATTTTTCATTTAATTATATTTACTCAAATTTCTCGGTATACAACTCTATCTATAATCTCCATCGACTGCGTAGCGTTCGAATTGGTCTTTATCTGCAGCGTCGCCTAGGGTTCAATTTCGAAATTGGCCAGGTATATTTCTTTTCTTTCTTCCTTGCTGGCTCGTTGCTTCTTCTCCGATTTTCTTTCCTTATTCCTTCTTCTTCAGCTGTTATTTCTTTATTTGTGTTTGTTTTCAGCAGTTATTAATTCAATTGAATTTGCATTTACAGCCTTTATTTTATTTTTCGGTACGCAAATAGCTATTCAAATTTCCAGTAATCAGTAGGCAGTAGCGAAATTTTGAGTCAAAAATCCTATTCCTGAGATTTTGATTCCAATTGAAGTAGGGGGCTTAGTATCAGGATATTTAGAACTTTTAACTGAGTTTTGTTGGGTAGTGACTATATAGAAATTTGCGAGGAAGACACGTAGCGGAAGCAATTGCTATGAAGTAGAGTAGAAAATATGTTACTTTGTTTACATGAGAAGTGAGTTCCTCATATAGAACATGCTTCCGGAGAAACATATTCATCATGGAAAAACAGCCCATTGAGAGTGACTCAAATAAAATTCAAGATAAGCAGTCCATTTTAATGCAGCACAATCTTCCAGTGTTACATTTGTGGCCTTCCTATGCGTAAACTCATTTTTATCAGTCCTTTACATGTTAAAGATGGCAAAACATGAGTTATAACTGATGCAAAATCAGAAAATTTGACAAATGACATAACTATTCCCATAAACAGATTCAAATAGGCAGATTCACAACAAATGACGAGAACTATTTAACTACTACATTTACTGAAAAACGACGAATCAATGAAGGATTTCCACACCAATTTCGAGTGGGAGGGATAAGATAAGACAGCAAGGGCGGGGTGAGTACGTAGGAAATCCAAAAAAGAAATACAGCAAAGGAAAATAGAGAAATTCGTGAATAAGAGAATATAAAAAACTCCAATATTCCGCAAGTTCTCTACCACTGCTCTTCTCCTCTAAAGTAGTGAACAAGCCCCCGTTAATAGGCAGAAATTTAGCAAACAAGCTTCTCGAAGAAGCTTCGTGAATTCAAAATTTGGTATATGGTGCAACAATAGAATGAATAAGATGACTTTTTATACTTTTTTTGCTGCCTGATGATAAGAGCATGAAAATTATTGAGCTCTTGAAGGAATATGATGATCCTTGATCTTGGGTATTTCTTTAGACTATTATCAATGAGGTGGAACCTTTCTTAGACATGTTGTACACAAGACAAAAGGGACATCATGATGTGGAACTGTTTGTATACGAGACAATAATGAAATCATGTTACAGTATAGGACTCAAAGAAAGGTGGCATCTTTTACTTTGGTGCTTTTTTTTTTCTTTTTTTGATGATTGTGGTGTCCGAGCCAGCTTTCTCGCACTTCGACTACACCCGATACTTGCCTTTTTCACCAGCAACAGTCCACCAAGGGTAGGATAAATGGGAAGAATCACCTGGTGTTTGTCTATATTGGGATTTGAACTTGAGACCTAAGGTTCTTAACCCACTTCATTGACCACTAGGCCTCACCTTTGAGGTGCTACTTTGGTGTGCTTCTTGGGGAGTCACTTTAACTGCAGAGAATTGAAGGAGATATGTTAACTGGAAATTAGTGTTTCATACCATATTAACAAGAAGTTTTGGATAGCTGCTCCTTGTGGTCTTATGGTCAATAGGAAATAAAGAAATAACAGAATCTTTGAAGGAATTGAATACTTGTTGAGTGTAGCTCTGTGTATTTTGTAATTTTGGTATAGAGGAAAAATTCCAGCTTGTTGAGAGTTTGCTTAACTTCGTGGGTCATTTAATGCTTATTCCATGCGGTACTTTAGTACTGTTATATAGTTGAAACCTTATTGGTGTTTTATGAATGAGGTTTCAGTTTTGTTAAAAAAATGAATTGCAATAGAGGATGGCCTATGTGGATTAAGAAGATGGCTGTAGAAAAAAGGACTTAGAAGGTTTAATGCTAATTCTACTATTTTCACTGCTTTTGGCAGAAGTGTATGAATTTAGACAGAGTTCTATTGTTGCAAAATTTTGCAGTTTTTTCATGTAATGTTGTCATATGGCTTTAAGATTGGATAATTAACCCAACCTCAAGTTATGCTGCAACTCAATCATATTAATGACACACTTTAAAACCTGCGAAACAGGTCAAAGGAGTACTGCATTTCACTGTTGAATTTGTAATTTTCATTGGTCATTGAGCATTTGATAAGGTGTTGTTGGTTGGTCTGAAGAAGGAATAAAAGTTCTCTTGTTTTCTCATGTATTCTTGTATTCTTGTTTTCTTGTTTTTTTATTTATTATGATTGATTTGTAAAATGTTGCCATCTGCATTGAGACGCTTATTTGATGTTCATATTGTTTCAGGATTTTGAAATGGAGGATACAACTGAAACAGGAGACCAGCTGCCTGAGGGGGCCTCAGAAAGTGCACCTCAGAAGATTCTAGAAACCCTTGAGGAGATGCTTTCTAGACATAGGTACTTTATAATGCCCTTAGGGGATTTTTGCCTTTGTTTTTGCTCCCCCCTAGTTCTACTTTAAATATTCTCTATATAACCCTCTACATAATTATTACATTGTTCTGCGTGTGAGATCAATCATACTCTACTTGCATCCCTTACGCAATTATACAGAAATGCTCTCAACTTTGTAAGAAATTGTTTTTATTGATTTAAACATGAGCTTATGGAAGGATTACTAACCTTCTATAATATTGATCCACAAAAAAAGAACTGAAAATCTTTCTAATTGGAGAAATGAGTTAAGATTGGAAGTCTATATGAGAAGATGACTTATAACAGGCTTCTTGGATCATGCACAGGCTTTCAATTTTTGACCTATGATAAATAATCATGTTTACCAATATCACTGATGGCTTGTACTAAGGTTGCAGTTATTGTATAGCTGATCATTGATTGTAAAGCACTTGTTTAATTTATTACTTTAAATTGGTTATTTGGGAGCTTAATTTTTTTGTTGGACATGTTATATCAATGTATGCAGGAAAGAAATCTCTCAGCTACAGGACAAAGAAATTGCTATGAAAAAAACAGCAGCTAAAGGAAGCAAAGCTGAACAGAAAGCTAAGAAGAAACAAGTGGATGAAGCAGTATCTAAACTTTCTGCAAAACTCAAAGAAATGCATGCTGGTGAACTTGCTTCTTTAGGCTACAGTGGTGGTAGTTATAATGATAATGGGAAGGAAAAAGGGAATCTTGACACATTGGTGAAGGCCATTGCTGGGGTTTCTGTCAGTAGTCAATCCGACCATTCAAAACCTAGCAAGAGTGTGAAGAGACGTGAGAAAAGAGCTCAACAAGAGGCAGCCAGAGAACAGAGAATACAAGAAGAGCAGAGTAATATCATAAGTGATCGGGTTATTGAGAATGAAAAGTTAGAAATAAAGCTTGAACCCCTTGGGTTAACTGTTAACGAAATAAAGCCTGATGGACATTGTCTCTACCGAGCTGTGGAGAATCAGTTAGCCGTCCACGCTGGTGGTTCATCTCCTTATACATATCTTGAACTGCGACAGATGGTGGCAGCTTACATGAGGAAACATGCTACTGACTTTCTCCCTTTTTTCCTCTCTGAAAATGCAGAAGGGGGAGAATTGGATGATTCTCTTGTGGGAAGGTTCGAAAGTTACTGTAGAGAAGTGGAGTCAACTGCTGCATGGGGAGGACAACTTGAGCTTGGTGCTCTAACTCACATCTTAAAGAAACATATAATGATATTCTCAGGGTCATTTCCTGATGTGGAGATGGGAAAGGAGTACAAAACCAGCAGCAGCTTTGGTTCTTCAGCTTCCAGTATAATGCTATCCTACCACAAGCATGCGTTTGGGCTTGGAGAGCACTATAACTCGCTTATTCTCCGTTCAGCCTGATAGGTTTGATTTATGTTATGTGGGACAGGTGTTTATGGGAACACTATAGCTCAACTGATATCATGGTTTACAACAAACTGATCTAGCAACAGTTTCGTTTGTGTCATACTTCATTGTAGTCCAATGTGTTTTATCCTTCTACAATGATATTGGAGGACCAAATCCTTATGAATTCAGTTATGTGTTGTGGTAACTCATACTTCGTTTCTGTTGTATTCCAAATTAAGAGTTTCTCTATTTTTGTTTTCAGTATGCGCATTCATCACCATTTTTTGCTTGGTGGGCTGTTATCATGTTTCATTGCGATGACCAGATACGCTAGACTAATATTCTCATATTTCATCCCTACAGATCCAAGTTCGGGTAAGAGTATCAGGAAATGTCTGTGGGTTCCTCTTTTCCAATTTGTGGAATTGTGGTATCTATGCTTTTTGCTTGCTCACATCTTGGTCTTGGCCATGTGAACTTGCAGATATCTCTGCTTGATTCCTGTTCCAGTTTAAAGGTGTTGGCGTATTTACCATTGTTCTACCGAAGAGTGAAATAGAACCTGAAATTACATAAGCTCCTTTTTTGGCTCCCGGCTTTTACTTATAAGATGTTGAGGCAAGGGAAATCATAAAGTAAGAAGTTAAGTGAAGGAGCCTAAAGGCATTGAGAAATATAATTGCAAAGATGTCATTTTCTTATCCCTTTCACGTAATGGCTGGTATATTTTTTGAATTCCTATAAATTGTGATATGTTTCCAGTCCCTTATTCGACTAAACTAGTACATAGACCTTATTTTTCCATTTTATTATTTTATGACACTTTAGTTTGGTCTACAAAAATTTCTTTTGCAAATAGAGATGAAGTTTTATCAGTTGATCTTTACCAGAATGACTACTTGTATAGAGAGGCGCAAAAAGGTTCATCATAAGAAAAAAGAATTAGGTGAACGAGTTGTGGAGAACCTCTCGAGGTTCAATTTCCAGTGAAAGCCGTAATCTTTTTGTTTGGGAAGTAATTTTGTTTCTCGGCAAAATGCATAAGGTTTAAACTCACCTAGATCCAAATTCGAATTGCTTATAAAGGATGATGTACATGATATTAATGAATTATCACTACGGTCGATTTGGTATACATCGAAAACTTAATAAAATCGAAATGAAAGACCACATATATCAAGGTCCAAATTCAAACTGGTTCATAGTCCAAGTTACGAACCACATTAATATTCAAACTGCCGGTCCAACAAAGAAGCAAAATAGACCTCTGCCCACCCAGTTAATCATGATATCGATAAAGCATGTGCGCGTGTTTTTTTTAATACAAGATTCGGTAGTATAGTGTACTTCATTGTGTGTGTTCCTTATCTCACTGAGTAATTATTTATAAAAAAAATTATATAAATACTCCCCTCATTCCATATTAACTGAATTGTTGGCGTCTTTTATGGTTCAAAATTAGTTAAATGTTCAAATTTCAATAGAAATGTTGAAAGTATTTTTCATTTTTGCCCTTTCTTTATAATTTTCATTAATGAGCATCTCCATTTTCAAGATTAATTTTTGAATAACTAAGAGGGGTAAAAATAAAATATTATATTTAAATTATGTCCTAATAACTTTTTTAATGAGTGTACTACCTCAACAATCACTTAATATTAGATGGGGAAATATTATTTAATAATTGTTTGAGTTATCCTAAAATAAAAGTATGAGCTGCTGAAATTGATGCATGTCGCTGTAATAGAGCGAACTCACTAAAGGAGAATATGTTAGCTACAAGAACAAAAATCCCTTGAAGATTTAAGAATATTTGATTATTTTGTAAAGACAATGATTTTCAAACTTATAAATCTTTCTGTATTTAAACTCCGTGAAAGTCCTAATGCTAGTAGCCTTACATTTGATGAAGATTTTTGTTATTAATAATCTCATTGTTGTAAAATTAAGCTAAAATATAATAATATGAATAAAAAAACAGACAAAAAATGTAGAAAGCACGAACAATAGAAGAGAACTCTTTATTTGTTTGAAGTATATTTCAAGTCTTTCAAGTATTCAAGTGTACATAATAATAGCTTATATGTCTTTATTTAGTGCTCATGCAAAAAGTTATCATAAACAAGACATTTAACGTTGGAGGTTATGGGGGAAGATCATGGGGGAAGGTGACGGAGAAGTGGGAGTTATAATGATAATGGTGACTATAGTAATGGGCATTTATCTACATTAAGGAGAAGAGTAGTGGGAGTGATTTCTTAGAAGTTATAGACATCCACAATATTATAATATTTTATAACACTTCCCCTTTGATGTCCAGAGATAATGTGCCTCGTTAAAACCTTCATAGGAAGAAACCTTGTGGAAAAAAGTCCCGTGGAGGAAAAAGAGTACACACCTGTTAGAATATGGAATACTTAGGGCACTAAGTAATACATATCTCTTGTAATATTTGGAAAGATATTCTTGTATATCATTCCTAGAATAGAGTAGATATTCT
>JBDJHY010115919.1:0-13695 GCA_039654485.1 Withania somnifera
CTTGCTTTTATCCATTTGCTCATGATTTCCTGAAAAGAAGCTAATCACATAGGTTAGTCGAAATTCCTTATATTCAAGACGAAAACACATTATACATTACACAATTATTCTCTAAATAAAGTAGATTCGTACAAGGTATATATCTTATAGGTAGGTAAATCTGCATATGATCAAAATGCGACTCCGATCACTAATAATAGCTTGTATCATGTGAAGATCTGAATTTTCATGAGCTTTAGTACTACTCTCACATCATTTGTAGGTAATGTTGTTTCTTCCACCCGCTTTGACACGTAATCCACTACTATGAGAATACACTTGTTACTATGAGATGGGGAAAAGGTCCCATGAAGTCCATGCCCATACATCAAAAAATTCAATTTCAAGAATATTATTCAGATGCATCTCATGATGTCTTGAAATCGAGCCCATCCTCTAACATTGGACGCACTGCCTAACAAAATCTATTGCATATCTAAATAATGTGAGCCATAAAAATCCTGATTGAAGTACTTTATGTACAGTGCACTCTTCTCTATGCAGCCCATCATAAGGTGAAGCATGGCATTTGTCTAGAATGTCACCCATCTCACACTTTGGCACACACTTTCTAATAAGTTGATTTGGACCTTGCTTGTATAAGAATAACTTACCCAAAAGTAGAATCTATAATCACAACTTAATCTCTTTTTCTGCTGACTGGTGGTTCCAGGTGGTAAGACTCTGCTCACCAACACATTCACTATATCTACATACCAGGGAAACTTTTGTACAATTATAAACTATTCATTAGGGGATTCCTCTCTGATCTACCTCTTCTTCTTAATATTTGAATGATCTTCCAACCTAGACAGAATATCATCAACCTAATTTTCACAACCCTTAGGGTCTCAAATTTTGAGGTCAAACTCTTGTAGCAATAGGATCAACTGAATCAAACGTGGCTTTGCATCTTTCTTTTCAAATAGGTTTTAGATTGCAGCATGATCTATATACACTATAAAGTTAGTGCCTATCGGGTATGCTCTAAATTTACCAAATACATAGATCAACGCGAACATCTTCTTTTTGGTGACTGTATAATTAAACTCAGCCATATCCAGATTCTTGTTAGCATAATATATTAAGTGGAAGATCTTGTCATTCCTCTATCCCAGAACTACTCCGACAATAGTATCACTTGCATCACACATTAACTCAAAGGGTAGCTCCCAGTCCGGAGTAATGAGAATAGGTGCCTCAGTCAGTTTCTTCTTTAGTTTTACAAAAGCTTTCAAGCACTTAGTTGAGAACTCAAATTTTTCATCTTTTTCTAATAATCTGCACAGGGTCCTAGAGATCTTGAGAAGTCATGAATAAACCTTGATAAAATCTTGTATAACCCAAGAAACTATGCAGTCCCTACACTGGGACAGGTGTTGGTAGCTCAAAAATCATGTTAATATTTGTCCCATCGAATTCCAAACATCCTTGGACACCTAGTGTCCAAGGACAATGCCCTCCTTGACAAAAAAGTGACACTTCTCCCAATTGAGCACTACGTGAGTCTCTTCATACCTTGCTAGTACCCTATCCATATTCTGTAAACATATTTCAAATGAATTACCATAAATTAAGAAGTTATCCATAAATAATTCTACAAAATCATCCACCATATCACTAAATATGGTCATCATGCACTATTGAAAGGTACAAGGAGTGTTAAACAACCCAAAAGGCATGTGCCTGAAAGCATAGGTACCAAATGGACATATAAAAGCACTTTTCTCTTAATGTTCAGAAGCTATAGCAATCTGGTTGTATCCTGAATATCCATCCAGAAAGAAAAAGTAATCTTGACCCTCAAGTTTGTCTAATATCTGATCCATGAATTGAATGGGATAAGGATCCTATTGAGTCACCTCATTCTATTTGTAGTAGTCCATGCAGATTTTTCACCCAGTTACTGTGCAAGTAAAAATTAGCTCATCTTTCTCATTAGTCATTAAAGTAATGTCTCCCTTTTTGGGGACACACTATACTAGACTAACCTATTTTTTTCTGATATAGGAAACACAATTCTTGCATCAAGCCACATTATCACTTCCTTTCACACCACTTCGCTTGTCGATTGATTCTATCATTTCTGTTGTTGTACTCTAAATTTATTGTAATCTTCTATTAGAATCTAATGCATAGAGAATATATGATTGATGCCCTAAATGCCAGATATCTGCCATCTTTTTCCTATTTTCTCTTCTTTAACACTAATAAAGCCTTATCAATTTGCGCCTCAGGCAATTCGGCAATGAGTATAACTGGCAAAGTGTCATATTCTCCCAAGAAAGCATATTTCAGATCACAAGGCAATGCCTTCAACTCCAACTTTGGAGATTCTTTGTTAGACAGCCTTGGAGGAGGCCCATAGGCATTATCAAGGGCTCATATTCTTTCAAATTTTCATAGACACTGGCAAGATCTAATATTTGGATCATCTCATAAGCATCAACATCTCCATAAGTTTCTTGACCTATAATTGCTCTTGCCAACGGGTCACTGCTAGAATTATATGGTAACTTAGCTTCAACATCAAACACCGTAATTTCAGACAATTCCTTATACATCGCCGACAAATTTAAGGCTTTATATAAATTAAATACCTTAATTTTATCATGATCCCTCATAGTGAGTTTTAGGGCAGCCACAATAATCAATGCCTGACCAGTAGCTAGGAATGGATGCCCCAAAATGGATAGGACATCTAGAACTAGTTAGAACAATAGAATAATGAAATCCACTGGAGATATGAAGGACCCCACCTACACCAACACATCCTCCACTATATCGAAATGTCTGACTAAGGAGTGATTAGCCAATTGCAGTATAATTATGGTAGGTCTAGGTATATCTAACCCCATCTTCTTAAAACAAAAAGTTGGCATAATATTGATACTCTTACCCAGATCGCATAACCCATGAATATTGTGAGTCTAACTAATAGTGATCTAAATAATGAATCTACCCAGATCCTTCGGCTTAGTGGGAAATTTGTTCTGAATGTGAGATTTGCATACTATAGCATACTCAGTTAAGTGATATTTTTTGGCCAAAATATCCTTCACATAGAATATTTTGGGATTTTCTACTAAACATCAATCAAAGGCAAGTTAATATAAACCTGCCCCAGCAATTCCATCAACTTTTGGAGCCCCTCTTCATCTTTTAGCTTTCTCAATCTCTGATGAAATGGTGGTGGATGTTTATGAATTGGATGAACACCACTCGTTAAGCCTAATTACATTATAAATTTATTTTCTTCACAACTATTTTGTTTAATTCATATATTTTCAGGTAAATACATAAACTAAGAGAAACCAAGGAAAATAGAGTTGAATTCTTGGGTAAAAAGGTGGTCATGGATGACAAGGAGTGTATCTCCATCAGAAGCTGATACTTCCATACATAAAGTTCAAAAAAGTGATTATGAAACACGGTGGTCAAACAACTCCTAGAAGGCGGTGGTCCACCGTCCTTAAGGGCGGTTACCATTGTTCCTCATTGGCAGTACCACCGTCCAAGAGATAGGCCTTCCTGATTTATTTGGATATCGGCCAAGGATGAAGGCCAGGAGCTGACAAGGAGTGACCTACTAACTTCAGGGATACCACCATCCCTGAAGTTAGTGGGTCACTAGTCTACTATCACAGGAAATTTAGCTAGAAAATGCCTTTTTTGAGGCATAAATACAAAGTATTTTTGAACAATTTTTGAGAAAAATTATATTTTTACAGAGCTTTTGTGAGGAGGGAAGAAGAAAAGTGATGTTTTGAGTTGAATTTTGTTAAAATCTTAGATTTAAGTGTTCTTAAGAGATTTATGCTTATTTTCTAGAGGATTTTGACTTGTAAAAATTCATTGATAGCAGGTCTCATACCCTTTGATGGTGTAATTTCTTTCACTATAACTATGCTTGGCTAATTTCTTATGCTTGGGGATGTTCATAATGATGTGGGTTAGTTAATGACTATGAGTGATGGGAATTAAGATGAATTGTATTTTGACTTTTGGGTCGATTGTTGATTTCGAGTTTTGCATTGAAATTGAGGTGGAAAACTCTAATTTAATGGTTGGACAAGGTTAGTCACCACGAAAGTGGGACTAATCCTTGAGAAATCATCAATATCCTCGATTTTTGTTTAACCTATCTAATTAACACACCTAGAGATGAGGTGTTGAGTAGGGAGAATTAGGTTGTTTAGATAAATGTGTTCATAATATCGATAGATTGATATGGTCACTATTAACCTTAGAATAGAGATATTCTAGGTGTTCAAATATAGAATAGTTTACCTAATTTCAATATATGTCTATCAAGCTAATTCCCAATCACACTTGTAAATAATTAACTCTATCTATGTACATCCCCAATTCATTTAACCTTGATAAATTAACTCAATTGTACCATATACTCACAATTATGTTACAATTTGATAATTCTCCAAACGTGCAGAAATAGGACTCCCCCCAAATTTACTTCTCTTTTGTTGAAGTTAACTAGAATTAACTTAGTGAAATCTTACACTAATGTGAATATAGGATAGTTCACTCCCTATGATTCAATCTCGGCTCTTCGTTGGCTAGTTATACTTGACAAAAATCATGTACACTTTTTGATTGGATTCAAAGTGTAATATAGCATTATCAATTTTAGGGCCGTTGTAGGGAGGGAAAAGTTTTACTTTCACTTTATTAGTGTAGGTTTTAAATTTTTCGTGCTAGTTAACTCAATTTCAAGTATTTTGTTCCTTATGTTAAAATAGGTGGTACGATGAATAGGAGTAGCCATGGAAATCACTCTTATAATTGGAAGGGCTCTAAGGTGGAAGATGAATGAATAAATGACAAAGGATTTGGTAGTGCTATCTATTTTCCCCAAGATGAATAAAATGTTATATTTCATGTGAAAAGCACCATTTTACACTTAATCCAAATGAAAGGATTGTTCAGGGGCTTCACGCATGAGGATCCACATGCACGGTTGAAAGTTCAAACTTTCTTGAAGTATTCACACTCTTTATCATCTCAAACATTTCTCAAGAATCCCTTTGGTTGAGATCTTCCCATTTTCTTTGACCAGTGAGGCTACTTTATGGTTGGGTAACTTCCACATTGGTCGATTACTACATGGTAAGAAATGAAATGGTCTTTTTTGATAAGATTTTTTCCACCCTTCAGAATGATACAACTCCGGGATACAATCACAAAATTTAGATCTAGTCACCACGAGCCCTTGCACGAGGTTTGGATGAGATTCAAGAAAGTTATTTCTAACTGTCCAGATCATGATTTTCTTGATACAGTGTTGCTTCAAACATTCAATACAGAAATTAGTCCATTGAACTAGACTTTGGTTGAGAATTTGGTGAGAGGGTCAATGGCAAATGCTACTTTTAGTTTTGATACATTTCTTCTTGATGAGCTAGCTACAAACATATGGGTGTGGCATACTTGGGATGCCAAGGTGGAAAAGGGTGCTCCCTATTCATATCCGATTGGATACACCTCAAGACAAATAGAGGACATTGAGGAGAAAATGGATAAATTAATGACACAGATAGACCTTATTACTAAACATGTCATGGGTGCTCCACCTAAAGTCGTTGAAATCAATGAGCAAGGTTATAGATTCAAAGATGAAGAGTATATACATCTCATTGTGATAAAGAAGTGAAGTTTATGACTGGCCAAGGGATAGGTTCTCAGCCTATCAATCAATGGCAAGTCAGGAATAAAGGTTGGGACAAGGAAAAGGGTTGAAATTGGTATGATAAAGAGCATAAGAGAGACAAGTATGTTCTTGATTTTTACCGGGATTGCAAAGTGAGGAACCATGGCGATCTATGTTCCACCCAATAAAAGGGCTAGAACACAAGAGGTTGAGAGCTCATTGTCTACTTCCAAAATGGAGGCGATGTTGGAAAAAATTATTGAAAAATTGATGGTACCAATATAGATATTCAAATAATGAACCAAGATATGTGCAGAATGAAGGTCAACATATCATTTATGAATCAAAAGGTATCATCCCATGCCTCCACCATTGACCAACTTGAGGCCCAAATGGGCTAAATGTCCTCTCAATTGAACCTCGTAAGAAGGGGGTACTACCAAGTGACGCGGAGTCAAATTCAAAAAATAATGCCTATTGCATGGCCGTGGTCACTCATAGTGGTAAGGGGTTTCTAGTCGATGATGATGATGAAATAGTTACTCCAAATAGAAATGGTCAAATATAAAAGAAAAATCCACCAACAATTAAGGGTGGAAAAGAGGAAATGGTTGATCAAGAGCCAAATGGAGATAACGATGTGGTGATTATGGAATTGAAGGAAAATGAAAATTGTTAGATTCCTCAAGGATCCAAGTTTGATGTTGAGGGAAAGGTGGTGGAAGCCTCCCAAAAAAGATTTTACCGAAGGTGAAACCACCCTTTCCCAAATACTAAAGAAGGCGAACAAGGATTTAAGTTCTAAAAGTTTTTGTCAATGTTTAAAAACTTTTCCATCAACATTCCTTTAATCAATGCATTGATAAAAATTCTTGTCTATGCCTGATTAATGAAGGAGTTAATGATAAAAAAGCAATGTTAGGATTTTGACACCATTGAGGTCTCACACAATTGTAGTGCCATATCTACTAATATTTCTGTGGTTAAGAAGGAAGATGGTGCACAATTTATTTCTATAAATACACTAAGGCCCTATGCGATTGTGGAAAAAATATCAATCACATGTTGTATGTTATCTATAAAAAAAATTAGGCTTAGGAGTACCAAAACCAACCACCATGAGGCTACTAATGGAGGATCGATCGATTAAGCGACCTTTCGGCATATTGTTTGATGTGTTTGTCAAGGTTGATAAATTCATATTTCCATCCAATTTTGTGGTACTTGACCTTGAAATTCCAATCATTTTGGGGCGACCCTTCATTGTTACGAGAAGGGTGCTTGTTGATGTGGAAAGTTGGGAGTTCAAGTTCAGTTTGAATAATGAAGAAGTGATCTTCAACTTATGCAAGTCCATTGATGAGACTTCAAAGGTGCATTTAAAATTCTTTCCTAATCACTTACAATATCTCTATTTTGCAAGGGACAACACATTGCTCATTATTATTTGATCATCCTTGATAGAGTGGAAAATTGAAGCATTGGGTTTTGTTTTGGGAAAATTCCTCAAAGCCATTAGGTGCTCAATAGCGGATATTTTTTGTATTCTACCGGGTATTTATACCTACAAAATACAATTAATCCCCGAAGCCACCGCAAGTGTTGAACATTTAAAGAAGGATAAATGAGCCTATGAAAAAGTTGGTAAAGAAAGAGATTATTAAGTGGCTTGATGCTATGGTGGTGTATCCAGTTTCAAAAAGTTCTTGGGTGAGCCCTGTGCAGTGTGTGCCTAAGAAAAGGGGGAGTTACGGTGGTCAAAAATGAAAAGAATGAATTTGTGCCCTTCAGACCCATCACTAGGTGGAGAGTGTGCATGTATTACAGTAATATAAATTCTTTCACCGAAAGTGATCGTTTCCCAATGCCTTTTATAGATCAAAGGCCTAAACGATTAGCAGGAAAATGGTGGTATTATTTCCTTGATGGCTATTCTGACTAAAATCAAATTGTAATAGCCCAGAGGATCAAGAAAAAACCACTTTCACATGTATCTACAACACATTTGGTTTTTGGAGAATGCATTTTGTTTATGTAATTCCCCTGCCACTTTTCAATGTTGCATGTTGTCAATCTTCTCTAACATGGTTGAAGATACCATCTAAGTATTAGTGAACGACTTCTAGGTGGTTGGTGATTCATTTGAAGAGTGTCTTGATCATTTGAGTATGGCATTGAAGAGTGGGTTGAGAACAATTTGGTCCTCAGTTGGGAGAAGTGTTATTTTATGGTTAAGAAGGGAATCATGCTTGGGCACAAAATTTTTGAAAAAGGTATACAAGGTGATCAAGCCAAAGTTGATGTGATCTCAAAATTTCCATCGTCGACAAATGTTAAAGGGGTAAAAATTTTCCTTGGACATGTTGGCTTCTATCACCGCTTCATTAAGGATTTCTCCAATGTTTCTCTACCAATGTGTAAGCTTGTTGAAAAGGAAGCAAAGTTTGAGTTTAACGAAAAGTGTTTGAAGGCCTTCGAAACCCTAAAAAGTAAATCTCATTACGCTCCATACATGGTGGATCCATATTGGTCCATTCCATTAGAAATCATTTGTGATGCTAGTGGGATGGATCATAGGGTAGCGCTGGGCCAAAATAAAGACAAATTTTTTCTTTTAGTGTATTATGCAAGCCGTACCATGAATGCAGCCCAATGAAATTATACAGTCACAAAACAAGAGCTTCTACCCCTGGTGTATGAGTTTGAGAAATTTAGGGGCGTTAAGGTGATTGTGCACATGGATCATTTGGTTATCCGCTATTTTATTCATAATAAGGAGGCCAAACCATGCTTGATTAGGTGGGTACTTACTTTTCAAGAGTTTGACTTTGTCAATTTTGGATCTAGCCATGAATGACCATGAAGAAAGTGGGGAATCAATGGGCATTCCCCAACGAGAAAGTTATGATGCTAGAAAATGGTGAAGTCCCATGGATTGCGTACTTTGAAAATTTTGTAGTATATGGGAGTTACCAAGTGGAGTGGACACCTAAAGGAAGAAAAAGTTTTTAAGGGATGCTCATTGGTATTTCTGGTACGATCCATACTTGTTCCTCTTGTTTGCTGATTGGATGATCCAAAGATGTGTTTCGGATTTATAATCAAAGGTTATTATCGAGCAATACCTCACCGGTTGGGATTTTTTTGGCCTTCAAAGTGGCTACTATTGTCCTTCCATTCATAAATATGTTGTGGAATTTTTTAAGGCATGTCATAGGTGCCATTTTCATGGTGGAATCAATCGAATGCATGAAATGCCAATAAAGCCAATCCTTGAAGTTGAGTTATTTAATGTGTGGGGCATTAATTTCGTGAGACCATTTGTGAGATCCTATGGAAATAAATACATTTTTATGATAGTTTACTATGTGTCAAAGTGGGTTGAGGTTGTCACCTTGACCAACAACGAGGGTAGAAGTGTGACTCAATTCTATAAATGGAACATTTTCACTCAGTTCTGGACACCGTTAGCCATTATTATTAATGGCGGGTCAGATTCTTGCAACAAGATGTTTGAAGGGTTGATCATTAAATATGGGGTGAAACATAGAATCATAATTCTGTAGCATCCCTAAGAAAGCAGCCCAGTAAAGGTCTCAAATCGCGAGGTGAAGAATATACAAGAAAAACCCATCATTGCCAATCGGACGGATTGATCTAAAAAATATGATAACACCCTATGAGCTTATTGAACCACCTATAAAACACCTATTGGCGTGTCACTGTTTCAAATGGTGTATGGTAAAGCTTTCCACTTACCGGCTGAGTTAGAACACCATGCCCATTGGTCTTTGATCAAGCTAAATCTTGATTGGGATGTGGCAGCTTAAAATAGATTGCATTACTTGAATGCCATGGATAAATTCCAGCTAAGGGCCTTTGGAAGTTCGGCCTTATAAAAGGTGAGAACGAAATCGTGGAATGACACCAAAATTTTAAAATGGGATTTCTTCAGGAATGAAGACATTTTGTCGTATAACTCAAGGATCAAACTCTTCCTGAGAAAGCTGAAACCAAGGTGGTCGGGACCTTTCAAAGTATTGAAGGAATTCCCTAGTGGTGAAGTAGAGCTAGGGGGAATAAAGGTTCCAAATTAGTGGGGGAGCCCGTAAAGCAGAAAATTGATGTGATGCACTTGACTGGAGCTTGATTAAGTTTGTAAACCACATCATGCCACGACTTTAAATACAGTGCTTTTTGGGAGGCAACCTAAGTTTTAGTTTATTTTAAACTAACTGATGTTGAGTGTGTGTAGGATTGGAAAATTGAAGGAGTAGAGATAGAACTCTAGGATACTTTCAAATACGATGGTTACCTCCATATCAGATGGTAGTCCACCATTATGCTCTATGGTAAAAGAACATTCAGTTTCTAATGTACTTCAAAAGACGGTTGTATCGCCATATAGAACGGTGGTCTGTTATCCTAAACAGCGGTCTTATGCTGTGAAACCTATGCACACTGTCATGATCTGAAATCTCAGGTCATGATGGCGTCTACAACTCTCCTGTAGAGAAGCCTAACCCTATAGCCTGGAGCTAGGCACATTGGGCTATAAACTCTCAAACAACCAATGCAACAAAGGAAGGCATAAACAATACATAAAGAATGGGAGCCAAAAGGAAATCATACATAATCCAAATCCCAAAACCCTATGTTAGTGGCATATAGAGCTACTATATAGAAACCAAAAGATACAAAATACAAATAACTCTTAAAAAGATAATATAATGCAGGGCCTGTTGTAGACCGAATAAGGTAAGCTAGAATCAAGGAAACCACGACCGGCTCAGACGGCAAAGCTCACCATAATCTCCACAGTCGGCTAAATCTACTCCGCACGATAATATTATCACTGATAACCCCTACCAATATATGCACCATGAAAAAAGGTATAGAAGTTAAGAATGAGTACTAAACAAGCTACCTAGTAAGCATCATTAGCCTATTGGGTTAAAATAAAATACAAGTAATAAAGGAAAGGAAGCAAAACAAGTCAATAGTAGTACAAAAGAAGAAAGAAAGCAATAAGGCTAATAATAAGCAGAGAAGTAAGATATTGAACATGCCAGTATATATCTACAAGAATTAAACAAGTAGATGCAATCTATAGAGACTAATATCCGAAACCCAAAATGAAGTAAGGAAACATACTTATGCTCCAGCTCAGTCAAACCCCACTAATCATGATACCATATACGCATGAACCACGAATAAAGACCGAATAAGAGAATGCAGCTAAATAAGGAACAGAAAGTAATCACACATAAAAAAACTTACCGGCATCCCATACCACTGATAAGTACAAAAAGCACAACAAAACCTACCTAGCACCCTATCTTGCCGGTAAGCACAAGCAGCACAACAAAACCCACCGTGACTTCCCCTTTAAGCCGGGTGAGTACACAACATACTAAATAAATACACAGAGGTGTAGGAAAGTAAAGTAGAACAGTATCAGCCTTGGGCACACACCTTTTATCAGTGCCAAAACGAGGGCCCAACCCTTTAGTGCCAAAATAAGGGCCTAGCCCTTTAGTGCCAAAACGATGGCCCAACCCTTTAGTGCCAATAACTATTGGTGCCAAAATGAGGGCCGAACCCTTTAGTGCCAATAACCATTAGTGCCAAAACGAGTCCAAGCAGTAAATATACAAGAGCAACAACAATGAGAAGAATAACAATGGAAGCAGAAAGTAAACAAAGTCTAGGATCGACAAAAGACCACCAGCTAAGAACTCATCTCACCACACTCGTCGTGTAACAGCTAAAATAGTTCCCAAAATCAATGGCCTCCATGCGGTGGCCAAGGCCCGGGCATGCAACCCTTCACCCTCTATGCCCTCTCAAGAGCCCCCGAAATCCAACAAGAATATCAATAGAAGAACGCCAATCAACCTAAATAACCCAACCCACACTACTAGCCATATCACAAGCATAATAATATCAACCCAGTCTAGAATGCACAAAATAAACGTAAATAGTCGAAACTCCAAAATAGTCAATATTACCCGAAACTATACAAATTACAAGTACAAGGATCAAAATATGAATAATAAGACCCGTATTTTGATTAGCACCCCGGGTAAAAAAAAAGGCCCCAAAATAGGCCCGCAGGCCCCACATCCCAAAATATTAAATAAAAATACTAACACGATGGGCTCGGCTCAATGAATACATGGTTCAATTTTAAGCCTAAAAAGATCACTGGAAGGTCCTCAAAACAGCTCGAAAGCGGTGTGATTAAAAGTGCGAAATGTTTCACAATCACCATAAGCTAGAACAAAAGGAATACGCACTCGGATTAAGGTGTCGCCTAAACAAGGAGAATTAACCAGCTAGAATTCAAGAATTGAACAATAATCCAATTGAATATTAAGGATAAAACAGTTATACTCAATCAAGGTTTAACAATGGTGAACAACTACCATTTCCACGGGAAAACGAAAAAGAAAATAACTCACCGACGAGAGGAAGGACAAGGTTGAGCTCGGGGAAGGACTTCCCTTCAATTTAGTTGAATTTTGGAACTCAAATTTCAGCTTAGGAGGGGAGCAGCTCAGCAGGAATGGGGGAGAATGATCTAAAAATTCAAGGTTGAGGTTTATATACTGTCAGGCCTTTGTTTATCGCGATCGTGTGACTAGGGTCGCGAACACGATGAGATGGGCTACCAGGCATTGTGGTCGCGTGAGTAGGGTCGCGATCACGCAGGATGGAGGAGCAAAGCATCACAATTGCGTGAGTAAGCCTCGTGATCGCGAAGAAGGAATGTTTCTGCACCATATGCAATTTTGATAGAAAAAATCTGTAATAGAAAAAAGGCCCAGAACAGCACCAGAAATGCGTTCAGAGTCCAAATTACGCAAACAAACTATGCACGCATATCTGAAATGATGTTTTGAACTCAACGGTGCAGATGAAATTGGGATACGAGAGGAAGAATCTGTTGGGTCTTCCAATATCAATAGGGGAAAGATTTCCAGTCAAGGACGCGAGGCCACGTTTTATAAGAATGTGTACCAAGTCAACGCCTTGATCCAAAGTTGACAACTTCTACTCACAGCCTCGAAACTGCAACAGTAGCCCCGGGAAGTGAACCAATGACTCAACTAGCCCAAACTCAGCATTTTGGAGCTGATGAAATATTTAAAAAGCCAATTTGATGCTCTGATCAAAAGACCACCTAGGCTCCAAAATGACATTCGATTGGGCTGAATTTCCACAAAGAAACCCAAACTCAAAACGAAAAGCCCAAGGCACGAACTTAAGGTCTATCTAGACCAAAGTCGATATTTTAGAGCTAACAAAACTTTTGGAATTCAATTCCGAGTACATTTACCACTATTTCACTCTCGAGTTCTACTATTTCAAAAATAAAACTTCAAAAACAAGGAAACTAAGATAACGAGTCGCCAGGGAGCCGAACTACCGGTCCCAGCAACTCATAAATAACTTGAGGAAACTACCAGATAGCTCTAAGCACAATAAAAGATGGAAAGAAAGGAAATGACTGAGCTGGCCATTAAAACATCCACCACTACAAAGGATTTTCGTCCTCGAAAGTCAAGAGAGGAATAGTACCTGAAGGCTCAAAATGATGTGGATACTGGGCCTACATACTACGCTCTGTCTCCCAGGTAGCCTCTTAAACTGGTTGATATGCCCAACATACCTTCACTATCAAAATCTTCCTGGACCTAAGCTGCCTCACATCTCTTTCTATAATAGCCTCAGGCTCCCAATGTATGTCAGGGTATCATCAATCTTCATATCCTCTTGACGAAGAATATGGGATGTGTCCGATACATAGCGGCGGAGCATCGATACATGAAATACTGGATGAGCTATAGCTAACTCAAGCGGCAAGGCAAGTCTGTATGCAACATCCCCAATTTTCTGCAAGATCTTATAAGGCCCAATGAACCATGGGCTAAGCTTTCCCCGCCTACCAAATCTTATAATACCCTTCATGGGAGACACTTTAA